>JAMBLF010000896.1:0-175548 GCA_030578115.1 Leucoptera coffeella
AATGTCGACGGTGCAAAGTCTTTTTTCTTCATGTGCAATTTCGCATTTTGACAGAAGAGTAATTTAAAGTTTTTCAAAGTCGAAAGAAAATTGTATGACATCAATTTTTTGTTTGTTTTCGTGTAACTTGGACTCGCCAATTTGGAAAATCTAACAATAATTAAATATTATACACTTTTTATGACCCTTTAAAACTTCTTGACTCGCTCTTTTTGTTGCAGTTGCAAAATTGCACATCGGTAAGATAGCCTTTGTACCATAGATTTAAGAAAATCTGTACTTAATACATAAACGCACATTTAACACTCTTATATTTAATTCAATGACATACTAAATTGAAGCCTGTGCCTTCCCAGAATCGGATTAGAGTCGTGACGTTAATCCACCGTGTCATAATCTCCTTAACCGACACTAATGCAATGCACTTGAAGTATTAAGTTAGCTTCACACATGAGCTACTACGAATAGCATGGAAATGTGAAGTGAAAAATTGAACAGAGTTAAACATGTTGGTACAAAATAATATTTTCATTTATAGGAATAAGTTCTTATCTCTCAACTTAATATGTATAAGAATTCACATACATTTTATAAAATACATGATGGTGTTGAACTTAATTCCTTGAAACTAATATAATAAATTATTTTTATGTATACAAATATTTTAGCTACAGATAATTTATTACAGCTACACTTAAAGGCCTATGCCTAATACAATCAACGCGATGCCATAACAACAATTGTTTTTGTATTAAATGAACACAATATATATATATATATATGGTATGTTGTACTGATTATAAGAATCTTCAAAAAGGAGATTGTGAAGATACGTAGAATTAAAACTAAACGTCCTTCAGGATAGAACCTTGGAGTATTAATGTCTCAGTCACTTTAAGCCTAAATACCTAGGATATAGCCTAAATATATAGGATTCATGGAAAAGTTATATCTAGTAACAGAACGATAGTGTTAAAGTACTCGAAAATTCATAACATACGCTTCACGACTTTTGTATTCACACTCCCTTTTTACTTTGGAATAGTCAGAGGCTTAAGTGCCCATATCCGAAATTTCGAAAGCATTTTAGGTATAGTTCACTAAAAGCCCGCGTTTCACTAGGTAGACAGCACCCAACGTGATAGGTAGTGAATCGTATATAGGCACTGGCCTTACCTATCCTGAGGGATATGCAGGATTCCTCACAATGTTTTCCCTCCATAAATGAAAGACGCATATTTCAATTTCATTCATTGGTACATGCTAGGATTCGAAGCTAGCACCTTTCTCACGAGAAGTCAGAGGTCTTACCCACTGGGCTACAGCCGTTATAACTTCTACTGGATATTTCGTAAACAGAAATGACCCCAGAATAAGAATTAACAAAGGCGCTGATGATATCAGGAGCAAAAGCAATTAGCATAATGTCGGCTTATTTCGTTAATTACTTTTGTTGCTTTAATTGTGAACCTTTCTTAATTGTTCGGAGATTAACAAACCTCTGGTACGATTAATACGGTGAGGGAAAACATTGTGAGGAAACCTACCTGTTCCCAAACAGGTAATATTGCTTGTAAATGGCGACATGGCTGACCTGTCACATTGAGTACTGACTATCTGGTCAACACGTGGGTTCGAGGTGTCCATAGAATTACTACCTTCGTAATTGCGGAGATGAAAACCTGAACCTCGGACTACCCCGCAAGGGTTAATGGTCGTGAATGCGTTTGTTTTTTTTTGTTACGATTAATACGTAAATGCGGATCGATGAAAAAAGATAGACATTTGTTAGGTAACATAAAGAACTTACAAACATACTTACACATCACGCCTGTTTATCTTCAGAGGGGTAGGCAGAGATCATGGATCCCCATCTTTTCCGAACCCACTTTCGCTTCATTGACACTCATACACCTCCTCATACAAACTCGGCGGTCAAGGTACTTCTAATGGGGGTGATGCCTTTTTCAATATGGCGTCTATCTGACTGTCATATGTCTTATTTTTATTAAATGACCAAATAGACCAAATAACTTTAAAGGGTTACGTTAGAAGTAGCTATAACCGCCGAGTGTGTATGAGAAGGTGTGGATGTCAATGAAGCGAAAGCGGTTTGTCAGGATCGAGACAAATTTATGTTTATATTTGTATATATAGATCTCTGACTATTCCTAATTGAATTTAATGTTAAATGAATGAATTTTTGAAATTAATTAAATGAAATGTAATTTTATGTGTTGTGTATTGTGTAATTCAATTATTTTCTATCAATTCTATTGTATGTAATTGATGTGGATATCTTAATAAAGATATTATTATTATTATCCCGATTAAGTTAAAATGCTTATTATGTTTGTTCATTTCTCTATCACAGAGATACGAGCATATTCGATTAACCCTTGTCGCCTCTTATAAAATACCAGGTATAATTACCAAGGTTACTTAGAAATAACATTTAAATAAACGAGTTATGATTTATACTTCTCACTCGTTCGGTTTAAGTTAAAACCTCCGGGAATTAAACCCTTCCGCCTCACGAAATACACCGGAAGTTCCAAATTCAAATCAACAAACCCCAATTTAAACTTTTAGCGCGAATTGTGTGCGAATGTTAATAAAATGGCGTCGTCGTGACGTCACAGTTCAAAGTTCTTTAAAATTTTAATGTAAATATGTTCATGTATATTACATACATACACATCACGCCTGATTGCCTGTAGAGGGGTAGGCAGAGATTTGTCCCGATCCTGACAGACCACTTTCGCTTCATTGACATTCATACATCCTCTCATACACTCTCGGTATATATATTCATGTATATTCACGTCCCTTAATCTCTTTCGAGATGGACAGATCCTTAGAGACATAATATCTGTTTGGTCATTTTAAGCATTGATATTGATATTGTGTTAGCATTGAAAATTAGTGACAAATTGCTATCCCATTATCCAAATGATTCCATTGACCTCGAATCTTTTAGTAATAGTAATATTGTAGGACATTATTACACCAATTGAACTAGCCCCTTGGTAAGTACATTTAAGACTTGTGTTAAGGGTACTAGTCAACGAATATTTAAGAAATATATACTTATTATGTATATATAAATAAAATAAAATAATAAAAAAAATAAAATTCACTT
Organism: Leucoptera coffeella; assembly: GCA_030578115.1. Classification (NCBI taxonomy): domain Eukaryota; kingdom Metazoa; phylum Arthropoda; class Insecta; order Lepidoptera; family Lyonetiidae; genus Leucoptera; species Leucoptera coffeella. Next base: position 3,143 of record JAMBLF010000896.1, read on the forward strand.
ATATAAATACATATATAGTTTATATATTCAACGATTTAAGAAATATATACTTATTATGTATATATAAATACATATACAGTTTATATATTCAGCGATTTAAGAAATATATACTTATTATGTATATATAAATACATATATAGTTTATATATTCAACGACCAGACTGGAAAGCAGAAGAAAAGAGTAGTTCTTAACTCTGCCTCCACCGGGAATCGAACCCGGGACCTCACGATTAGCGTTCAGGCGTGTAACCGATCGCGCCACGGAGGTCGTCAACTCGCCTCGGAAGTATTTTTAATCGTAATTTTTTAGTTTATTTTTGTAAATAAGGACAAAAGAAACGTTTACGACATTCCATGAAGAACGGCAGCTAGTTAGCATGTTTATACGTCCCAGACTAGCACGGATTAGCGTCAAAACGGTGTCGTAACAATTATAAGTTCTTTAAGATATTCGGTTTCATTAAAAGTTTTCTTACTTTCCTTTGGGTTTTGATTACGATATTTTCCGGACTTCTAGACTTATTGTTCCGTGTTAGTCTGGGACGTAAAAAGAATGTTAACTAGCTAGCACTCTTCCCGGCATGTCGAGGTGACTAAGGGACTAGAGGTGTATGTAAGCTATTACGTCATAAGCTACCAACCTGATGAATAAATGTTCCATGTGACATCACAACTCCAATATCACTACATAGTATAAAACAAAGTCGCTTTCTCTGTCCCTATGTCCCTTTGTATGCTTAAATCTTTGAAACTACGCAACGGATTTTGATGCGGTTTTTTTTAATAGATAGAGTGATTCAAGGGAAAGGTTTATATGTATAATAACATCCATTAAATAGAGGAGTAGGCTATATATTTATACCCGTGCAAAGCCGGAGCGGGTCGCTAGTTCATAATAAGTAACCAAGGAGATGTTTTCATTGCTTCAAGGTTCTGTCCACTTCGAAAGGGATTAAAGGACGTGAATGAATTTGTATTTCTATATGTATGAAGGGATTAAGTGGATATAAAATTGATATTGCAATTCACAGCAATATAATGAGGTAGTCAACGTTAAAAGTGCAGTCCCAGTAACTTTTTATAAGGTTTACTTTTATAAAAACAAAAGATAATATTTTTCATTTCGAAGCACGTATAGTGGCCATGACAATGCATAGTGCGCCAGTTTTAGTACAGATTTAGGTGACTAAGGAGATATTCTATTTCCAAGGTTCGGTCTCTATGCTAAAGTTATCATAATACCACTTTAATATGTATGTATAATCTAGCTTACTAAGCTACAAGACAGGTGGGTTTGAAACGGCTCTATTAATGTTATTGATTGATTGTATGACCGTCTGACCTTTTGATTGAACACACTTACACCCACATAAACTTTTGTCCTGTCTTAGACTTAAGCTGTATGTACCTCAATGTGAAGTGAACAAGGAGAGATTTCTCCAATAGTTTGTCTAATAAGCGTAACTTTATTATATAAACTTATATAACTTTATTATTAATCATGAGTATAAATCGCGCATCTCTTAAAACCATGTTAGTACGTACTTTTATTGCGTAGAGATGCCTTCAATTCCTAATCTTTCTTACCTAAGTCCACATATAACTAATCCCTAATCTACCACACAATCTTACCTAACACATTGGCCTCACAAAAACTAGGACTAATTGAGTTTCCCGGATGGAGGTACAGATGTCAGCGAATAAAAATGTAGGTACATTTAGATGAAGGAATAAAATCCCACTTTTTCCTTAAACGAACGTTTGTTAAGTCTCAAACCATTTCTGAATACTAAACAGGGTTTAGAGGGACGCCATTTTGTTTTAAGATGAGGTCAAGGTACGTGGTTCGATGCTTAGGGAAGAATTAAGGCAAAAGGCAGGTTTTATTATATGAGGAATTATTATTTGGATTAAGTAGAGGAGGTGTATGAGTGTCAATGACGCGAAAGTGGTATGTCAGGATCGGGACAAATAGGGATCCGTGATATACGTTATTACAGATTATTTATTGTTTTATATGTATGTATGTATATATTTGTATAATAATATGTGTGTATGTGTAAGTGAATAATGATATATTTTATTTGATTAAAGATTGTAAGTAAGTGTGTATTTTGTATGACACGGAAAGGTTCCCTGTTTTGTGACTGAAGTAAAAATAAATACATACATATTCATTGACGTCCTTTATTCTCTTTTGGGGTGGACAGTCCCTCGGAGTTATATCTCCTAGGTCACTTTTCAGAATAAATATTGGAGTTGTGATGTCGTATGGAACATTGTTGTCAGATTGCTAGCTCTTTGCCCAATAAATTCCATTTACCCCTAGTCCCTTAATCGCCATCTACGACAAGCCGTTAAGCCGACAAGTGTGTAAAAGCGCTTTCACTGTCCCTTTGTATGCTTAAATCTTTGAAACTACGCAACGGATTATGATGCGGTTTTTTTAATAGATAGAGTAATTCAAGAGGAAGTTTTATATGCATAATAACATCCATTAAATAGTGGAGAAGGTTATATATTTTATACCCGTGCGAAGCCGGCGCGGCTCACTAGTAAATAATATAAGTGTACCTTCTTATATCATATCATAAATGATTATTAAAAATAGACGATATAAAATAAATGTTTATTTAAAAAGAGAACATAAATTTATGTACCGCTCTAAGAATCTTTTTGGACCAAATCGTTCTCAATCTTGTTTGCCTTGACGCAAGGCGGTTGGAGTTATGCCAAATCGAATGAAGGAACTGTTGCTAAGAAATTGCATTCACCACTGATTTTCTGCCTTACCTTACTATATATTTTGTAGTACTTATATATAAACGATTTTAACTAAGATTTAAGGTTATAATTGCTCGCGTTAACCTGATATTTTTTAATTAATAACTCGTTATATTATATAGATACTACTTTTATAAATTAATAACTAGCGGGACTTATGCTCTGCAGAGTCTGCCCGTAACCAAGGCTACTGCAACGTAGCCGAAACGTAGGTTTAATAAAGGTAACTTTATTATATAAAAACTTACGCGATAAGTCCTGCTAGTTATTAATCATGAGTATGAATCGCGAATCTCTTAAAACTATAGTTTTATAAACACAAACATACACTTCACGACTTGTGTAAACATACTCCCTTTTTTACTGTGGTTGGGTAGTCATAGGCTTGAGTGTCCATCTCCGCAATTTTGAAGGCATGTTAGGTATGAGTCACTCAAAGCCCGCGTTGCACTAAATTGACAGCGCCTAACGTGATAGGTAGTGAACCGTATCGCCGTGTATTACTTTTATTACCCTCTAGTTATGTTACAGTAACATGCCTTGCACACATATGCTTGGCTGCCTTACAAATAAACGTAGACAGATATCAAACACCTATATAATACATATAAAGAAGATCCTATAATGTCCAAGATTTTATAAACCAGCTACACTGCGATAACATACCTATGAAATATTAGTGATTACTTACTAGTACCTGACCCAAAAAATACCATTTACATAATAATAATACGATATTTTTATTTCATTTATTTACAGTTTATAAATAAATACTTTATATATTACGTCATTGTACGTGTAGGACGCCCCCCTGCTAGATGGACCGATGACCTGAAAAAGGTCGCTGGTAGTGGTTGGCTGAGGGCCACGAGTGATCGTGTTTTGTGGCGTTACCTTGGGGAGGCCTACGTCCAGCAGTGGACTGACCTAGGCTGATTCATAGATTGATTGATTACGTCATTCGCATATTACGAAACATAGGAAAGAAAGTCAGCTACTTTTTTCCTTTTTATATCCCAAAGTAACACAGACCGATAGAATTTGATACTGTAGTGATTCCAGAAGGGAAAATTATTGTTTCAGTCTTTGGTAAAACAGGGAGGGAGCATCGATTTATCAAGTAGGTCAGTCGATTTTCCTCATTACTTTCTCTGCTTGCGAATATACTATATATCTAGCTATCATATATATATAATTCGTCGTGGCTCAGTTGTTGGGGCTTGACTCTGTATCAGTGGGTACAGGATTCAAATCCCGCTTGAGCATGTTCCAATGGAAGTGAAGTTTAATGAATTTCTATGTACATTTTTGTAATAAAAATACATTTACGAAATGGTTCGAATACTACGGTGAGGGAAAACATCGTGAGGAAACCTACCTGTTCCCAGATTAGGTAATAGTAAGTACTTGTAAATGGCGACATGGCTTACCATCTGTTACATTAAGTGCTAACTGTCTGGTCAACACGTGGGTCAACACGTGGGTGGTGGTTCGAGGTGACCAAAGAATAACCTTCGCAATTGCGGAGATGGACACCTGAGCGTCTCAAAGGGTTTATGTCCGTGAACGCGTTTGTCTAATTTTGTACATGTACATAATTATGTTAGCACGTAACTTAATAGTGAATTTCTAAGTAATCTAAGCAACGAGAATGCTGTGAATCCGTTTGAAAGACAAGGAAGAAATTGCTTAGGAGACTAGCTTAGCCGTGTCTAAATAATCCACATAGCTTGGAAAGTTAAGCAAGGTAACTTAGTAACTTAGTCGCCTGCGGTTTGAACACTAGAACTAAGTTTAATTAATATTATGACGGTAGTTAATTACTGGTTCCAGTTAGTTTTGAACTCTGAAAGAGTATAGCTTTTCTAAGGTACTTTATGTGTTTTGATGTTATATTTTATACGGTTACGTAGAGGCCGGCCCATTAAGACATGTGATAGTCTGATAGATGCCATATACATGAAAGAAATATAGTTACATAGATACATATAGATTCTTTTCACACATTTACGGTTACAGTGTCAGGTATAGATAGTTTTCTTTTCGGTATGATAAGATAATTCTTCGGTCAGTTTTTCATTTCATCTCTTGCTAAAGAACGGTACATTGGTAGGGTAAAAGTATAAATAAAACTAACACATAAGAAAAATATAATTTTTGATATCGTAGTAGTAGTAATGAAGATATAAAAGTTGATATATAAAATAAGATAGATGTGCAAGAAAGACCAGATATTTACTCCGAAGGACTAGTAACATATAATATAAGATAGATACGTATATAAGAAAGACCAAATATACTTTTTTATTAAGTTAGGAAGGACCTACGTAACTAAATAAAAAAGTGAAATTACATAAGATATAAAAAGAGTATATTTAGGAGAAAGAGTAGTAGAAAAACAAGTAGGTATTCACTCCTAGATACCGAAAGAAAATAAAAAGCCTTAAGAGTCACAGACTCTCGAAGTTTCCTCCGTCTGGCTTCGATCGTAAAGCCACATTTAGACGTTCCTTAACTTAGTATCTGCGGCCACTAATGCTTATTTGTTCCTTTCGGGGTCACACGAGCTTTTACAGAGTTTTACTATATAAACGGCGACATAGCTTACCTGTCACATTGAGTACTGACTATCTGTCAACACGTGGGTTCGAGGTGGCCATAGAATTACTACCTATTGCGGAGATGGAAATCTGGACCTCTGATCTCAAAAGGGTTAATGGTTGTTTTACGTTAGTCTTTTCCTTTATACTTGCGTTAGTTTTTTGTATAGTCAGTTGATGTCAGAACGGGCACAACTGCCTATTCATAGCGCTGATCTGGTCCTCACGCTTATGTATGGTAGTGAGTGCTGGGTTTGGCAGAAGAATCATGAAAGCAGAATTAATGCGGTAGAAGTCTTCAATCTCTTACGCAAATGTAATACTCGTACAATCAAGCACGTTTCAAAGATATTTTTATTATATTTATTTATTATATAGTTCGCAATTGTGGAGATGGACACCTGGACCTTTGACCCGCAAGGGTTAATGGTCCTGATCGCGTTTGTCTTTTTGTCTTATATAGTTCAAGGTTTTTAAGTGACCAAAGACCATCACAATGCTCACTTAATTTTTATCACTGATTACATCGGAAAGGTTTATCATCATTCATATCGTTAAGGTTATATATATATATATATATGTCGACGTCAGGGGCCTGATTTTGTGTGCTATCCATCTTGCACTTGATTTTATTTCTTGGGCGTTGGGACAGGAGCTAAATTAAAACACTGGCTTCACAAAACTTGGTTTATTGGCTCACAAAACCAACGCTAGACGGTTCCCAAGACGTAGTGATCGAACCGAGTGCAGGAATAATTATGTGGTATCCATCTGTCGATCGGCCACAAATAATGCCTCGGTAGGGGCGAACCTCCCCTCCCTCGATACTCGCTTAGACTCCGTCATGGCTGCACCCGTGAGAGCCCCGTGATTGGTACAGCCATACAGCGTTCCTTGTTGCTAACGCGCCTCGCCGACACGCCCATCCTGACGATGACGCGTCCACGCGTAGCCTGGAAAGAGGAGAAAATCTCCCACAGTATCTCTCTTATAACTCGGCCATATCTGACCAACACATGACAGCCTACTAGGGTATCCAAATTTATGAACCTCTAGGCATTTTCAATTAAATCAAGAAAAATCATTTAATCTTTCAATATCATCTTAAGTGATCATCAAATTCTTAAGATTAATAAGCAATGATCATCAATAGTCGATTATTCATTAAAATCATATCAAAACAACCATAGCAGCACTAACAACCCCTTGATCCAAGTACTCATAGTACTAAATCATCTTTAAACCATGCCATGTGTGGGTACCTCGTGTCTCCGGTAACCTCCGTTACCCAACAGACTTCCTCAAAGTCTACTTGGGGCCGAATCGCACTACCGCGTACCCACTGAAACAGCTCGCAAGCCGACCAGATTTCGCTTAGGCTACGGCTACGAAACCGGCTCACCAACACAACATTGTGACCATACAGGCTCACAACAACCACACGAGACCACGCAGGCTACCACCCCACAGGCAGTTCACAATAACTCAGCTAACTCTCTGAATCATCAGACAAGTCATTAATGGTGCTATGATCCACAGGCATAGGCCTCAGCCTATCATGCGCGTACTTATAGGTACGCCTACAGTTCAAAGATTTTATCATGTATCGATCACCATCCAAAACTTCTGTTATTTGAAATGGTCCTCTAAATTTACTTCATTCTGTAATAATACAAAGTCACCAATGGAAAATTTATTGACCTTTGCCTTAGTTCTATCGAACCGCCTTTTATCATAGAAAGCCGCCTCTTCTATGCGACGTACCGCATTATCTCTTGGTACAGGTAAATCTAACTCGCTCTCATCATCGCACGCCATGAGTGCCAATGATCTCGCCACCTTTCCTATTAGAAGCTCTAATGGGGATGCCTTGGTCACCCTACTGATGGTGCAATTAATACCTAATTGAACGTCTCCTAATGCATCTTGCCACGACCGATTAGGGTTACACTCAACTGCTGTCAACATGTTCTTTAGGAAAGACATAACGCGTTCTACCTGACCATTTGCACGAGATGACCCTGTAGCTATAAGATGTAACTTGATGTTACTTGCATTACAAAATTCTTTGAATTCTCGATTAGCAAAACACCTGCCTTGATTTGTACTATTTCTCACTGCTTTTATACTGCTTACAGAGTCAATATTTTGAGTGTGGTACAAAAGAACGTATTTCGTAAAAGCATCAATCAAAACAAACGCATACTTCTTAGAATCACTTTTCCCGCAAAAGTGTCAAGTGGCGTTTGACAAGACATATGGCCGTTTGTCAAATGATTAAAAAAAAGGTCCTTAAGGGGCAAGCAACCTTTTTGACTGGCTATTACATATCCCGAGGGATAGGTAGGTTAACTCACGCCGTTTTCCCTCACCAATAGCAACTGTAAATTATGTACGTAAATTAAAAACACTTATTTTAATTTCATTCAAACAACTCAGATTATACCCTTACTGTATAATCATCCCAAGTCTATTACAAACAAACCTCTGACTATTCCATCATTTCATCACGAACCATTACATCAAACCAAGTCTGCCCTTCAAAAAGTTCTAACAAAACTTAGACTATACAAGTGATATAATAATTCACTGTCGACATACTTGACAAACTTTTCTCCAACTTTTTATCTCACATGAGCAAGCTTTTGCTCCGAATAAGGGGGATTTATAGCAATCTGAATTACTGATACGTTGCTAATTGTTGAAGATACGGTGTTATATATGTGTGTGTTTGTAAAGGAGTTAGTTATATATGTGAAGTTTTGTACAGAATAAAAGGTTGTTAACGAACGAGATATTTAAAATTTCCATTACATGAATAAATAGGAATAGTAAAATACTTCAAAAACGTATTGAGATAATTCTTTTTATCCAGATTTATAATTTTAGCTTTTTAAAAACGCCATATTTTAAAAAGGTGAGGTTAGAAGTACGAGTACCTATAACCGCCGAGTGTGTATGAGGAGTTTTATGAGTGTCAATAAAGCGAAAGTGGTTTGTCAGATGGGGATGACTGGTGTGATTTGCATGTTTTAAATAAACAAAAGATTAAAGAAAACCCTTACTTACTGCATATATGCATATTTAACACATTTTTCAACACTTTTATATTTAATGCAATGTCATACTAAAATAAGACATAACAGTCACATAGACGCTTTAAAAAAAGGTGACGTTAGGAGTACCTATAACCGCCGAGAGTGTATGAGAAGATGTACGAATGTCAATGAAGCGAAAGTGGTCTGTCAGGATCGGGATAAATGGGGATCCGTGATCTCTGCCTACCTACAGGGAATCAGGCGTGATGTGTATGTATGTATACTAAATTGAAGCCTCTGCCTTCCCAGAATCGGATTAGAGTCGCGACGTTAATCCACCGTGTCATAATCTCCTTAACTGACACTAATGCAATGCACTTGAAGTATTAAGTTAGCTTCACACATGAGCTACTACGAATATCATGGAAATGTGAAGTGAAAAATTGAACACAGTTAAAGCTACAAGTATGTAGAAAATAATATTTTAATTTTAGGAACAAATTATTATCTCTCAACTTAATATGTATTAGAATTCACATACATTTTATAAAATACATGATGGAGTTGAACTTAATTTCATGTAACTAATATTAGAAATTATTTTTATGTATACAAATATTGTAGCTATAGATTTAATTAAGATTCGTAGAATTAAAAATAAACGTCTTTCAGGATAGAACCTTGGAGTATTAATGTCTTAGTCATTTTAAGCCTAAACACACCTATTCATGTAAAATTTATACCTAGTAACGGAATGATAGTGTTAAAGTACTCGAAAATTCAAAACATACGATAAACGATTCTTGTATTCACACTCCCTTTTTACTTTAGGATAGTCATAGGCTTAAATGCACATATCCGGAATTTCAAAGTCATTTAAGATATAGGTGACTCCAAACCAGCGTTTGACTAGATAGACAGCACCCAACGTGATAGGTAGTGAACCGTATATAGGCACTGGCTATGACCTATCTTGGGGTATAGGCAGATTTTCTCACGATGTTTTCTCTCACCATAAATAAAAAACGCGTATTTCAATTTCATTCATTGGTACATGCCAGGATTCGAACCTAGCACCTTTCTCATGAGAAGTCAGAGGTCTTATCCACTGGGCTACAGCCGCTATAGTAATTTCGTAAACAGGAATGACCCCAGAATAAGTATTAACAAAGGCGTTGATGATATCTGGAGCAACAGCAATTAGCATAATGTCGGCTTATTTCGTTAATTACTTTTGTTGCTTTAATTGTGAACCTTTCTTAATTGTTCGGAGATTAACAAACCTCTGGCACAGATAATATAATACCATCTCTGGTACGATTAATACGGTGAGGGAAAACATCGTGAGGAAACCTACCTGTTCCCAAACAGGTAATAGTTAGTGCTTGTAAATGGCGACATAACTGACCACCTGTCACATTGAGTACTGACTATCTGGTCAACACGTGGGTTCGAGGTGTCCATAGAATTACTACCTCCGCAATTGCGGAGATGGAAACCTGAACTACTAACTACCCCGCAAGGGTTAATGGTCGTGAATTCGTTTGTCTTTTTTTGTTATGATTAATCCGTGAATGCGGATGGATGGTAAAAGACAGACATTTGTTAGGTAACATAAAAAACTAACAAACATACATACATACACATCACGCCTGTTTACCTTCAGAGGGGTAGGCAGAGGTCATGGATCCCAACTCCCGATCCTGCCACCCCACTTTCGCTTCATTGACACTCATACACCTCCTTATACACACTCGACGGTTATAGGTACTTCTAATAGGAGTGATGCCATTTTCATTATAGCGTCTGACTGTCATATGTCTTATTTTATTAAAAGACCAAATAGTTTAAACTACTTTAAAGAGTAACGTTAGAAGTACTTATAACCGCCGAGTGTGTATGAGAATGTATGAATGTCAATGAAGCGAAAGCGGTTTGTCAGGATCGAGATAAATTGATGTTTATATTTGTATATATAGATCTCTAACTATTCCTAGTTCAATTTAATGTTAAATGAATTTAAATGTAATTTTATGTGTTGTGTATTGTATGTAATTGATGTGGATGTCTCAATAAAGATATTATTATTATTCCGATTATGTTAAAATGCTTATTATAATTTGTTCATTTGTCTATCACAGAATACGAGCATATCCGATTAACCCTTAGTCGCCTCCTATGAAATACCAGGTATAATTACCAAGGTTACTTAGAAATAACATTTAAATAAACGAGTTATGATTTATACTTCTCATCCGTTCGGTTTAAGTTAAAACCTCCGGGAATTAAACCCTTCCGCCTCACGAAATACACCGGAAGTTCCAAATTCAAATCAACAAACCCCAATTTAAACTTTTAGCGCGAATTGTGTGCGAATGTTAATAAAATGGCGTCGTCGTGACGTCACAGTTCAAAGTTCTTTAAAATTTTAATGTAAATATGTTCATGTATATTACATACATACACATCACGCCTGATTGCCTGTAGAGGGGTAGGCAGAGATTTGTCCCGATCCTGACAGACCACTTTCGCTTCATTGACATTCATACATCCTCTCATACACTCTCGGTATATATATTCATGTATATTCACGTCCCTTAATCTCTTTCGAGATGGACAGATCCTTAGAGACATAATATCTGTTTGGTCATTTTAAGCATTGATATTGATATTGTGTTAGCATTGAAAATTAGTGACAAATTGCTATCCCATTATCCAAATGATTCCATTGACCTCGAATCTTTTAGTAATAGTAATATTGTAGGACATTATTACACCAATTGAACTAGCCCCTTGGTAAGTACATTTAAGACTTGTGTTAAGGGTACTAGTCAACGAATATTTAAGAAATATATACTTATTATGTATATATAAATAAAATAAAATAATAAAAAAAATAAAATTCACTTATATAAATACATATATAGTTTATATATTCAACGATTTAAGAAATATATACTTATTATGTATATATAAATACATATACAGTTTATATATTCAGCGATTTAAGAAATATATACTTATTATGTATATATAAATACATATATAGTTTATATATTCAACGACCAGACTGGAAAGCAGAAGAAAAGAGTAGTTCTTAACTCTGCCTCCACCGGGAATCGAACCCGGGACCTCACGATTAGCGTTCAGGCGTGTAACCGATCGCGCCACGGAGGTCGTCAACTCGCCTCGGAAGTATTTTTAATCGTAATTTTTTAGTTTATTTTTGTAAATAAGGACAAAAGAAACGTTTACGACATTCCATGAAGAACGGCAGCTAGTTAGCATGTTTATACGTCCCAGACTAGCACGGATTAGCGTCAAAACGGTGTCGTAACAATTATAAGTTCTTTAAGATATTCGGTTCCATTAAAAGTTTTCTTACTTTCCTTTGGGTTTTGATTACGATATTTTCCGGACTTCTAGACTTATTGTTCCGTGTTAATCTGGGACGTAAAAAGAATGTTAACTAGCTGGCATTCTTCCCAGCATGTCGAGGTGACTAAGGGATTAGAGGTGTATGGAATCTATTAGGCCATAAGCTACCAACCTGATACAAAAATGATCCATGTGACATCACAACTCCAATATCACTACATAGTATAAAACAAAGTCACTTTCTCTGTCCCTATGTCCCTTTGTATGCTTAAATCTTTGAAACTACGCAAAGGATTTTGATGCGGTTTTTTTTTAATAGATAGAGTGATTCAAGGGAAAGGTTTATATGTATAATAACATCCATTAAATAGAGGAGTAGGCTATATATTTATACCCGTGCAAAGCCGGAGCGGGTCGCTAGTTCATAATAAGTAACCAAGGAGATGTTTTCATGTCTTCAAGGTTCTGTCCACTCCGAAAGGGATTAAAGGACGTGAATGAATTTATATTTGTATATGTATGAAGGGATTAAGCGGATATAAAATTAATATGGTAATTCAAAGCAGTATAATGAGGTAGTCAAAGTTAAAAGTGCAGTCCTAGTAACTTTTTATAAGGTTTACGTTTATAAAAACAAAAGATAATATTTTTCATTTCGAAGCACGTATAGTGGCCATGACAATGCATAGTGCGCCAGTTTTAGTACAGATTTAGGTGACTAAGGAGATATTCTATTTCCAAGGTTCGGTCTCTATGCTAAAGTTATCATAATACCACTTTAATATGTATGTATAATCTAGCTTACTAAGCTACAAGACAGGTGGGTTTGAAACGGCTCTATTAATGTTATTGATTGATTGTATGACCGTCTGACCTTTTGATTGAACACACTTACACCCACATAAACTTTTGTCCTGTCTTAGACTTAAGCTGTATGTACCTCAATGTGAAGTGAACAAGGAGAGATTTCTCCAATAGTTTGTCTAATAAGCGTAACTTTATTATATAAACTTATATAACTTTATTATTAATCATGAGTATAAATCGCGCATCTCTTAAAACCATGTTAGTACGTACTTTTATTGCGTAGAGATGCCTTCAATTCCTAATCTTTCTTACCTAAGTCCACATATAACTAATCCCTAATCTACCACACAATCTTACCTAACACATTGGCCTCACAAAAACTAGGACTAATTGAGTTTCCCGGATGGAGGTACAGATGTCAGCGAATAAAAATGTAGGTACATTTAGATGAAGGAATAAAATCCCACTTTTTCCTTAAACGAACGTTTGTTAAGTCTCAAACCATTTCTGAATACTAAACAGGGTTTAGAGGGACGCCATTTTGTTTTAAGATGAGGTCAAGGTACGTGGTTCGATGCTTAGGGAAGAATTAAGGCAAAAGGCAGGTTTTATTATATGAGGAATTATTATTTGGATTAAGTAGAGGAGGTGTATGAGTGTCAATGACGCGAAAGTGGTATGTCAGGATCGGGACAAATAGGGATCCGTGATATACGTTATTACAGATTATTTATTGTTTTATATGTATGTATGTATATATTTGTATAATAATATGTGTGTATGTGTAAGTGAATAATGATATATTTTATTTGATTAAAGATTGTAAGTAAGTGTGTATTTTGTATGACACGGAAAGGTTCCCTGTTTTGTGACTGAAGTAAAAATAAATACATACATATTCATTGACGTCCTTTATTCTCTTTTGGGGTGGACAGTCCCTCGGAGTTATATCTCCTAGGTCACTTTTCAGAATAAATATTGGAGTTGTGATGTCGTATGGAACATTGTTGTCAGATTGCTAGCTCTTTGCCCAATAAATTCCATTTACCCCTAGTCCCTTAATCGCCATCTACGACAAGCCGTTAAGCCGACAAGTGTGTAAAAGCGCTTTCACTGTCCCTTTGTATGCTTAAATCTTTGAAACTACGCAACGGATTATGATGCGGTTTTTTTAATAGATAGAGTAATTCAAGAGGAAGTTTTATATGCATAATAACATCCATTAAATAGTGGAGAAGGTTATATATTTTATACCCGTGCGAAGCCGGCGCGGCTCACTAGTAAATAATATAAGTGTACCTTCTTATATCATATCATAAATGATTATTAAAAATAGACGATATAAAATAAATGTTTATTTAAAAAGAGAACATAAATTTATGTACCGCTCTAAGAATCTTTTTGGACCAAATCGTTCTCAATCTTGTTTGCCTTGACGCAAGGCGGTTGGAGTTATGCCAAATCGAATGAAGGAACTGTTGCTAAGAAATTGCATTCACCACTGATTTTCTGCCTTACCTTACTATATATTTTGTAGTACTTATATATAAACGATTTTAACTAAGATTTAAGGTTATAATTGCTCGCGTTAACCTGATATTTTTTAATTAATAACTCGTTATATTATATAGATACTACTTTTATAAATTAATAACTAGCGGGACTTATGCTCTGCAGAGTCTGCCCGTGACCAAGGCTACTGCAACGTAGCCGAAACGTAGGTTTAATAAAGGTAACTTTATTATATAAAAACTTACGCGATAAGTCCTGCTAGTTATTAATCATGAGTATGAATCGCGAATCTCTTAAAACTATAGTTTTATAAACACAAACATACACTTCACGACTTGTGTAAACATACTCCCTTTTTTACTGTGGTTGGGTAGTCATAGGTCATAGGCTTGAGTGTCCATCTCCGCAATTTTGAAGGCATGTTAGGTATGAGTCACTCAAAGCCCGCGTTGCACTAAATTGACAGCGCCTAACGTGATAGGTAGTGAACCGTATCGCCGTGTATTACTTTTATTACCCTCTAGTTATGTTACAGTAACATGCCTTGCACACATATGCTTGGCTGCCTTACAAATAAACGTAGACAGATATCAAACACCTATATAATACATATAAAGAAGATCCTATAATGTCCAAGATTTTATAAACCAGCTACACTGCGATAACATACCTATGAAATATTAGTGATTACTTACTAGTACCTGACCCAAAAAATACCATTTACATAATAATAATACGATATTTTTATTTCATTTATTTACAGTTTATAAATAAATACTTTATATATTACGTCATTGTACGTGTAGGACGCCCCCCTGCTAGATGGACCGATGACCTGAAAAAGGTCGCTGGTAGTGGTTGGCTGAGGGCCACGAGTGATCGTGTTTTATGGCGTTACCTTGGGGAGGCCTACGTCCAGCAGTGGACTGACCTAGGCTGATTGATTGATTACGTCATTCGCATATTACGAAACATAGGAAAGAAAGTCAGCTACTTTTTTCCTTTTTATATCCCAAAGTAACACAGACCGATAGAATTTGATACTGTAGTGATTCCAGAAGGGAAAATTATTGTTTCAGTCTTTGGTAAAACAGGGAGGGAGCATCGATTTATCAAGTAGGTCAGTCGATTTTCCTCATTACTTTCTCTGCTTGCGAATATACTATATATCTAGCTATCATATATATATAATTCGTCGTGGCTCAGTTGTTGGGGCTTGACTCTGTATCAGTGGGTACAGGATTCAAATCCCGCTTGAGCATGTTCCAATGGAAGTGAAGTTTAATGAATTTCTATGTACATTTTTGTAATAAAAATACATTTACGAAATGGTTCGAATACTACGGTGAGGGAAAACATCGTGAGGAAACCTACCTGTTCCCAGATTAGGTAATAGTAAGTACTTGTAAATGGCGACATGGCTTACCATCTGTTACATTAAGTGCTAACTGTCTGGTCAACACGTGGGTCAACACGTGGGTGGTGGTTCGAGGTGACCAAAGAATAACCTTCGCAATTGCGGAGATGGACACCTGAGCGTCTCAAAGGGTTTATGTCCGTGAACGCGTTTGTCTAATTTTGTACATGTACATAATTATGTTAGCACGTAACTTAATAGTGAATTTCTAAGTAATCTAAGCAACGAGAATGCTGTGAATCCGTTTGAAAGACAAGGAAGAAATTGCTTAGGAGACTAGCTTAGCCGTGTCTAAATAATCCACATAGCTTGGAAAGTTAAGCAAGGTAACTTAGTAACTTAGTCGCCTGCGGTTTGAACACTAGAACTAAGTTTAATTAATATTATGACGGTAGTTAATTACTGGTTCCAGTTAGTTTTGAACTCTGAAAGAGTATAGCTTTTCTAAGGTACTTTATGTGTTTTGATGTTATATTTTATACGGTTACGTAGAGGCCGGCCCATTAAGACATGTGATAGTCTGATAGATGCCATATACATGAAAGAAATATAGTTACATAGATACATATAGATTCTTTTCACACATTTACGGTTACAGTGTCAGGTATAGATAGTTTTCTTTTCGGTATGATAAGATAATTCTTCGGTCAGTTTTTCATTTCATCTCTTGCTAAAGAACGGTACATTGGTAGGGTAAAAGTATAAATAAAACTAACACATAAGAAAAATATAATTTTTGATATCGTAGTAGTAGTAATGTAGATATAAAAGTTGATATATAAAATAAGATAGATGTGCAAGAAAGACCAGATATTTACTCCGAAGGACTAGTAACATATAATATAAGATAGATACGTATATAAGAAAGACCAAATATACTTTTTTATTAAGTTAGGAAGGACCTACGTAACTAAATAAAAAAGTGAAATTACATAAGATATAAAAAGAGTATATTTAGGAGAAAGAGTAGTAGAAAAACAAGTAGGTATTCACTCCTAGATACCGAAAGAAAATAAAAAGCCTTAAGAGTCACAGACTCTCGAAGTTTCCTCCGTCTGGCTTCGATCGTAAAGCCACATTTAGACGTTCCTTAACTTAGTATCTGCGGCCACTAATGCTTATTTGTTCCTTTCGGGGTCACACGAGCTTTTACAGAGTTTTACTATATAAACGGCGACATAGCTTACCTGTCACATTGAGTACTGACTATCTGTCAACACGTGGGTTCGAGGTGGCCATAGAATTACTACCTATTGCGGAGATGGAAATCTGGACCTCTGATCTCAAAAGGGTTAATGGTTGTTTTACGTTAGTCTTTTCCTTTATACTTGCGTTAGTTTTTTGTATAGTCAGTTGATGTCAGAACGGGCACAACTGCCTATTCATAGCGCTGATCTGGTCCTCACGCTTATGTATGGTAGTGAGTGCTGGGTTTGGCAGAAGAATCATGAAAGCAGAATTAATGCGGTAGAAGTCTTCAATCTCTTACGCAAATGTAATACTCGTACAATCAAGCACGTTTCAAAGATATTTTTATTATATTTATTTATTATATAGTTCGCAATTGTGGAGATGGACACCTGGACCTTTGACCCGCAAGGGTTAATGGTCCTGATCGCGTTTGTCTTTTTGTCTTATATAGTTCAAGGTTTTTAAGTGACCAAAGACCATCACAATGCTCACTTAATTTTTATCACTGATTACATCGGAAAGGTTTATCATCATTCATATCGTTAAGGTTATATATATATATATATGTCGACGTCAGGGGCCTGATTTTGTGTGCTATCCATCTTGCACTTGATTTTATTTCTTGGGCGTTGGGACAGGAGCTAAATTAAAACACTGGCTTCACAAAACTTGGTTTATTGGCTCACAAAACCAACGCTAGACGGTTCCCAAGACGTAGTGATCGAACCGAGTGCAGGAATAATTATGTGGTATCCATCTGTCGATCGGCCACAAATAATGCCTCGGTAGGGGCGAACCTCCCCTCCCTCGATACTCGCTTAGACTCCGTCATGGCTGCACCCGTGAGAGCCCCGTGATTGGTACAGCCATACAGCGTTCCTTGTTGCTAACGCGCCTCGCCGACACGCCCATCCTGACGATGACGCGTCCACGCGTAGCCTGGAAAGAGGAGAAAATCTCCCACAGTATCTCTCTTATAACTCGGCCATATCTGACCAACACATGACAGCCTACTAGGGTATCCAAATTTATGAACCTCTAGGCATTTTCAATTAAATCAAGAAAAATCATTTAATCTTTCAATATCATCTTAAGTGATCATCAAATTCTTAAGATTAATAAGCAATGATCATCAATAGTCGATTATTCATTAAAATCATATCAAAACAACCATAGCAGCACTAACAACCCCTTGATCCAAGTACTCATAGTACTAAATCATCTTTAAACCATGCCATGTGTGGGTACCTCGTGTCTCCGGTAACCTCCGTTACCCAACAGACTTCCTCAAAGTCTACTTGGGGCCGAATCGCACTACCGCGTACCCACTGAAACAGCTCGCAAGCCGACCAGATTTCGCTTAGGCTACGGCTACGAAACCGGCTCACCAACACAACATTGTGACCATACAGGCTCACAACAACCACACGAGACCACGCAGGCTACCACCCCACAGGCAGTTCACAATAACTCAGCTAACTCTCTGAATCATCAGACAAGTCATTAATGGTGCTATGATCCACAGGCATAGGCCTCAGCCTATCATGCGCGTACTTATAGGTACGCCTACAGTTCAAAGATTTTATCATGTATCGATCACCATCCAAAACTTCTGTTATTTGAAATGGTCCTCTAAATTTACTTCATTCTGTAATAATACAAAGTCACCAATGGAAAATTTATTGACCTTTGCCTTAGTTCTATCGAACCGCCTTTTATCATAGAAAGCCGCCTCTTCTATGCGACGTACCGCATTATCTCTTGGTACAGGTAAATCTAACTCGCTCTCATCATCGCACGCCATGAGTGCCAATGATCTCGCCACCTTTCCTATTAGAAGCTCTAATGGGGATGCCTTGGTCACCCTACTGATGGTGCAATTAATACCTAATTGAACGTCTCCTAATGCATCTTGCCACGACCGATTAGGGTTACACTCAACTGCTGTCAACATGTTCTTTAGGACAAACATAACGCGTTCTACCTGACCATTTGCACGAGATGACCCTGTAGCTATAAGATGTAACTTGATGTTACTTGCATTACAAAATTCTTTGAATTCTCGATTAGCAAAACACCTGCCTTGATTTGTACTATTTCTCACTGCTTTTATACTGCTTACAGAGTCAATATTTTGAGTGTGGTACAAAAGAACGTATTTCATAAAAGCATCAATCAAAACAAAAGCATACTTCTTAGAATCACTTTTCCCGCAAAAGTGTCAAGTGGCGTTTGACAAGACATATGGCCGTTTGTCAAATGATTAAAAAAAAGGTCCTTAAGGGGCAAGCAACCTTTTTGGTGAATTGGCAATAGATTATGTTTGGAGGCAACATTTATTGCTAACACATGGTATAAGACTATTGGTTTTGAACAAAAACTTAGACCCTTTTTAACTTTTTGTACAATAAACTAACTTAAGAAACATAAGTAGTGTAGAAATATTGACACAAGTTTTATTTATGTAGAAAATAACTAAAAGAACTTAGACCGTATTTCTTTAGCCATGTTACCACTTAAAACACAAGAGGTACGTTTCCTCACGATGTTTTCTAGCTGATTTCCGATAGATTCTACATTACACGAATTAATAGGCACACAGGGTATTTCGCTCATTTTAGATGAGGTAGCCGTCATGCTAATAGAAAAACTTAGTTGTAAAATTTTTCATACTGAAGGCAAAAATCGGGCAAAAGGTGCAATAAAATTTCCAATACACAATCATCAATGCTCACAATAGCAAGAATCTGTCGAGTGCTGACTGTTCTCGTGTTACCAATACCCACCAAATTTACAATATTCTCAATTCTTTTGCCACTAAACTTGGTGGTCACGCTTTCCCTAACCAGAGAACACTCGGCACCCGAATCATAGTGAAACACGATATACTAACCTTTGTGCATAAGCACGCTGCTTGGCGCCTTCACGGTGCATGCGTTGATCTGGTGCTCGTTTTGAGGGGCGCCCGATGCCGCTCACGACGTGGATGGCGCACCCGCACCTCGGCTGCTGCTGCTGCTCGCGCCATTACCGCAGCGGCTGGCCACGTGTCCCGCTCCTCCACACTTGTAGCAGATCAGCTTGTCGGGCTGCCCGGTACCTTGGGCCGCCAATTTTTGCACATAAGCGTCGTTATTTCGCTGTGGGCACTGTTGTTGCTTGTGGCCCGATTTTCCGCAGCGAAAACATTTAGTCGTAGTTGTTGGTGCAAACTTTGTACGTTTTGCGATGGATTCACTGGTATCTGCCATCGAATTTTTCCTTTTTACGAGATTGAATGACTGCAGTTCTTGTTGCAACCGTTCACGCGTTTTAATTTCGGTGGTGAATGCTGTGCCGCTCAAACGTGAATCGAACTGAGACAAATGTGCCAGCACAGTAGAGGTTGCAATTTCCTCGACAGAACTATTTTTCCATCGATTGAGTAGTTTTGCTAGTTGGCGGTTGCCGTACGCAGCGAGGGTCTCATTTTCTGTGGGTTTTTCACCGTTTAGGCGTATCAAAGTACACGCAATCGTCTCGTTAAATGCAAAACGAGCCATGAACATGTCTTTTAGAGCTGACCACGTCATGCCAGGGTACGATACCTGTGACAGCCATGATGATGCACTTCCTTTGAGCGCCTTGCTGATGGCCATCACTAATTGACCACCGGTTGGAGGGTTGCCTTCGAAGCACATGTCAACTGTGGCGCACCAGGATCGTGCGTCCGCATCGCCTTTGTCTGGGTGGAATTCAGGCAACGACACATTTTTGCTGCCACTTGGAGTCTTGAGAGCTTCAATTAGCGCCTTCATATTCTCGTTTTGGAGCTCGAACATTTTCTGCAAAATTGCTTGATTTTGGCCGTTGCAGTTTGGATTTTCTTTGTTCAGATCGCTTGGTTCTTGGATCGTTCTTCTGATCCCACTTCTGATGTCGACGTCAGGGGCCTGATTTTGTGTGCTATCCATCTTGCACTTGATTTTATTTCTTGGGCGTTGGGACAGGAGCTAAATTAAAACACTGGCTTCACAAAACTTGGTTTATTGGCTCACAAAACCAACGCTAGACGGTTCCCAAGACGTAGTGATCGAACCGAGTGCAGGAATAATGTGGTATCCATCTGTCGATCGGCCACAAATAATGCCTCGGTAGGGGCGAACCTCCCCTCCCTCGATACTCGCTTAGACTCCGTCATGGCTGCACCCGTGAGAGCCCCGTGATTGGTACAGCCATACAGCGTTCCTTGTTGCTAACGCGCCTCGCCGACATATATATATATATATATAATATAGGTCATGGATCATATTTAGTCTGTTATTGACAACCAAATACTCATATATATCAGTTTAATAATATTTAATAATATGGAAACTTCGTTACCCCGATTGATACTGATATTTACTGTGTCTGAGAGCTTTAGCGTTCTGATATTATGCACATACTGACAAGTATTATAATGAGTAAGGACTATAAAGGACTTTATGGCTATTATACAACGTCATAAAACTGCTTGAAGCATAAACTTACTTTAATATTATTAATGTTCTGTTAGCTTTATATGTAGGTGAATTAGGATTGCTATTTCTGAACTATGTTATACTAAAAGTATATAATAATTAATAAAACAATTTACACAATAAAATAAAGAGCTTTTAACGACCTGCGTGGCGCAATTGGTTAAGAACGCTGAACGCTAATCGAGAGGTTTCCATTCCCGGTGGAGGCAGAGTTAAGAACTACGCTTTTATTCTGCTTTCCAGTCTGGTTGTTGATGTTATATGCTATATTTGTATTTATCTATGTATAATAAGTATATATTTCTCAAATATACGTTGACTATTACCCTTAACACAAGTCTTAAATGAACTTACCTATGGGTTAGTTCAATCGGTGTAATAGTGTCCTAAGGTAGGATTATATTTTTTATATAAATTATACATACTTATAATGTTTTGTCTGCAATGTAGTGAATAGAAAATTAATTAACCACCAAATCAAACCATTTTCACCAACGCTATTTTTGTTATATATCGATTATATTTATTTTATGTTTGAGAATGGAGATACATTGTGCTTTTGAGATAATGAGTTAATGTTAGTTTCGTATGTGATATTTAGGTATTTTCCTTTTATGGATTAAATGAGAGAATGAATGCTGAAAGAAGTAAAGAAAGGGGATGGAAGAGAATGAATGCTAAAAGTACCCAAAGGAAGGATGCACAAAAGTATTTACAACGAATGTGTGTGTATTGTGTTAATAATTAGCATACAATGATATATACTATAAAATTATATAAAACAATAAGGCTTAGCTACTGATTTTGTATGAATAATGTTCAAAAATCACCCGCTGTCTTCTTGAAGGCAAATCGTGTGTGTAATCTTGACTTTTCGTTATACAGAAACGTTAACGAATAATACATAAAAATCCATTCCCAAAACATGGAATGAGAATGAAGCGAAAGGAATTTGCCAGCCATACATACATACATACACATCACGCCTAATTCCCTGTAGAGGGGTAGGCAGAGATCACGGATCCCCATTTCCCGATCCTGACAGACCACTTTCGCTTCATTGACATTCATACATGTTCTCATACACTTATGGCGGTTATAGGTACACCTAACGTACCCTTATTCAATATAGCATCTATCTGACTGTTATATGTCTTATTAGGCCGGCCCCTACGTAACCGCCTTTCCACTTCACTCATATATATTCCTTTTGTCAATCTGCTATCATTCATCCGCATAACATGTCCAAACCATCAAAGCATGCTCTTTTCAATCTTAGTCACTACATCTTCTTTCAAACCACAACCTTCCCTTATCACACTATTTTTAATTCTATCATTCAATGTTACTCCTAACATGCTTCTCAGTGACCGCATTTCGACGGCATTGATTCTACTTTCATGCTTCTTTTGCCATACCCAACTTTCACAACCATAAGTCAATGTTGGAACCAGCACAGCCCTATGAATAGCCATACGTGCCGATTAAAAAATCAACTGGCTACCCATAACACTATACATATTAGGCGTGATGTGCATGTATGTATGTAATTGTATATGTGTTGTATGTTGCAGAACAGCAGCGGCTGTGGCGCGAGGGATGCCGCGCGTCGGCGCCATAATGTTGGCGCTTGCGGCGGTGCTCATCACTGCGGATTGGGGACAGGCTTCCTATATAGACCCAGGTGAGCCTTAACAAGAGGAACAGGTCCTCTGGCCAATAGGCTAAGCACTAAGGTGATATAAATCCGACGACCTCTGTGGTCCGATTGGTCCAAAGGTCCATTCCCGCTGGAGGCAAAGTTAAGAATTACGCTACTGCTTTACAGTCTGGTTGTTGATTATATATGTTATATTTATATTTATAGATCTATAGTAAGTATATATTTCTTTAATATACGTTGATTAGTACCCTTAACACAGGTCTTAAATGTCCTTAGCAAGGGGCTAGTTCAATTAGTGTAATAATGTCCAATTATTATTATTACTATATAGATCCAGGTATCATGCATTCTTTGAGTGGAAGCAAAAGTAATAGATAAATGTTTCGAAATGACATCATAAAAAAACATTCAGTAATGACAAAAAACAAAATGAACAAAATTTTTTTATCGTTAACGTTTAAAATTACAATATAATTAGAATATAAGTAATAAGTACAATGATTGGAATAAAATTTAAAAAAATGCGCAAACTAAAACACAAAAAAAACGTTAATCAGACAAAAAGTAAATATTTACACAGCGCCACTAGTCCTGAATTTAACCACCCAGAAGCAAAAAAAGGAATTAAATTGTATAGTTTTAATAAATGTATAAGTAATGTATCAGCAAATCAGTAAACGTAGTGTGAAGCGCCCCCCGGCAAGGTGGGAAGACGACCTGCACAGGCTGGCCGGCATCGAATGGATGCGAACGGCCACTGACAGGGAGAAGTAGCGTCATTTGGGGGAGGCCTATGTCCAACAGTGGATTGATACAGGCTGATGATGATTAAGGAGATTATTTATTATTATTTATTTATTAATTTGTCCCCAGGAGACGAAGATATTGACGTGGATCTGTCAGACTACGTGGACGATCCGAACGACCTGCAGATGCTTCAGGATGTTGGAAAGTGAGTAAACATTAAGATATATATGCACGTCCTTTAATACCTTTCCGGGTGGACAGAATCTCGGGGCAAAATATCTCCTAGGACACATTTTAGCATAAACATAAACATACGCTTCACGACTTGTGTATACACACTCCCTTTTTTATTATGGTGGGGTAGTCAGAGCCTTGAATGCCCATCTCCGAAATTTCTAAGGCGTGTTAGGTATGGGTCATTTGAAGCCCGCGTATCACTAGATAGACAGCATCCAATGTAATAGGTAGGGAACCGTATCGCCGTATATAGGCACTTACTATTACCTATCCTGAGGGATAGGCAAGTTTCCATAAATATACTCGTAATTATGGAAAATGTCAGTGAAGTGGAAGGGTTACGTACGGGCCGGCCCAATAAAACATACGTCCAAATCAAAAAGACGCCATATTGAAAAAGATTGACGTTAGAACTACTTATCTATAACTGCCGAGTGTGTATGAATAGATGTATGAGTGTCAATGAAGTGAAAGTGGTTTGTCAGTGGAAAAGATGGTTATCCGTGATCTCTGCCTTCCCCTCTTCAAGGAATCAGGCGTGATGTGTATGTATGTATGTAATTATGACCCTTCATAGTATATCCCTATTGTGTCTGATTTCTGCATGAGTTGATGGCTGATTTTTCGAAGAGAAAGTTTCACTTGACTTTTCGATCAAAAAGTAGAAATCTCTAAAAACTTTTGGATAACTTTAGAACAAACTATTAGGCCACTGGTGATATGAAAGTTTGAGAGGATATGTCAGTGAAGCTGAAGTAGTTAGGGAGTGTCGGGAAAAAATTAGAAAAGTGATGTGTGTCTATCTGTCTAGAAGGAATGCACCGTGTATGGTAATAAAGATCTCCTTATAGCCAAAAATAAATCTGTGCAAGAGAATTATACTTTCATCAGAAGGGAGGCGTTTATATATATACCCAAAAAAATATAATCATTCTATAGTAGTCCACTGCTGGACCTAGGCCTCCCCAACACTAAACACTATGATTGGCCCTAATTCAGCCACTACCAGTGACTTCTTTAGGTCATTGGTCTATCTGGGAGAGGGTGAAAACATGAGTATACTCTAGTTGTATCAGTCCCTTAGTCAGGAGTAATAACTGCCTTTATATTCACTCGCTATAATCCCATTCTGGGTATCAGAATCTCAGACATCTTACATCACTTTTAGGTATGAATATTAGGTATCTTACTTTTATTACTTGTAGAACCTTTACACCTAGTACAAGCAGTTGTAGACACCCCAAATCCCCCCTGATCTTTTGATGTTGTCACCCAAACCTAATCCCGAACTTAGGCTAGGCACACTGATGTGATTGCAGACGTTCGTCGCTGATCTACGTTTTCAGGCGCGCTTGCATCCGTCGGGGTGGAAACTGTGACCATCGACCTGGCGACTGCTGCCACTCCTCCTCCTGCAGATGCAACCTCTGGGGCTCCAACTGCAGGTGCCAGCGCATGGGCCTCTTCCAGAAGTGGGGGTAATCAGCCCTTCGACCCTCGGAGCGGCACTCACCTCCCACCAGCCGACCTGATTGCCTCTCCTTGGGACTACTGAAATACCGCTCGATAATGGACCTAGTTTAAACTTTTTTGGTTTTTTTTCTCAATTTTTGAGTTTTTTTTTCTATTTTTTTTTGTTTTTCTCCCCTCGTTTGTTGGCCAAGGGTCCGCTTGCTGGTAGGACAATTACCCAGCCTTATTGGTCTATCAGCGAGCCCTGACTATTGAACTTGGTTGACAGACTATGAGGCTACCTGGCAAGGCGTGTTCGCGATTTCCTTTCAGTTTCTTTTGCTGTAACACGTCTTCCCAGGAGCCGATCTATGAAATGTATGTATGTAGAGATAAGTTACGTAGTAGATTAGTTTCTAATGTTAAATTGATGGTAAACTTATGTCTTAGGCGCGTAGAGAACAGTGTTAGCGAAATATAAAGTTAAAATATATGTACTAGACTAAGTTAAAGGAACTTGGTGAAAGACGCTATAAGAAGCCTTTGTTTTAAAGCCTATGTAACCGCGATTGGCAACTTAGTCTTAACTTATGCTAAACTTACTCGTAACTTGATGTACTTGACCTGTGTGACTCGCAGACAGGGCGTATGGTAACCTAGTCATCGAAACTTCTATAAAAAGTTCTTGTATGAAATAATGTATTGCTACATTGAAATATGAAATAATATTAAATGTTTATGGACAATTTGCGTTATTCATTTCTTAACCCGAACACAATCTTTTATTTAATTATTTTTCATTTTCTTTTCTCCACGACATTAAAACTCCAATAACATGCTAATAAGTGACCAAGAAGATGTTTTAATGTCTCCAAGGATCTGTCCACCCCGAAAGGTGTATGTATGTATTCCTAATCTTGAATCATTTTAGTTTTACACAATTTTTATTGAGATAAACTATAGCAGAGTTTTAGCATTTCAATGGAAAAGAATAAAATAATTTCAATTCAATACATATTACAAGGATAAATGATAAATACTTTTGTAGAACGACATATAAGACAAACGCAGTCACGACATTGCCCTTGCGGGGTAGTCAGAGGTTTGAGTGTGTATCTCCGTATCTGCGGAAGTATTAATTCAATAACCACCTCGTACCCACGTATCAACCAGATAGTCTGTACTCAATGTGACAGGAGGTAAGCCATGTCGCCATTTCCAAGCACTCTAACGTATTTACCCCAATCTATTACCTGTTCGGGGAACAGGTAGGTTTCCTCACGATGTTTCCCCCACCGTATGATTGGAGCGGAGTGTAATTGTATTTTTATTATGAAAATGTACATAGAGAATCAGAAAACTTTATTTCTCACTGATACAGCATCATGACCGAATAATGGCAAGTAAAACAAACAAATGAGTATGAAGTTGTTTCCACATACAAAACTAGACTTCTTTAAACTAATATCTTAAATAATAACAACTGATTACTGTCTATTCACGTTCCAAACCAGCCCCATACACAGACTGCTATTTGCTAACTAGCTGCCATTCCTCCCAGCATGTAGTAGGAGGTGACTAAGGAATCTGGGGTAATTGGAATCTATTGGGCGATGGGCTAGTCTATCACCAATTTTCAATGACATCGCAACATCATTAATCATGCTAAAACGTTACCTAGGTGATAATCACCGATGTTCTGTCCGCCCCGAAATTGATTTAAAAACTGAATACAAGCATACAAATCACGCTTGATTCCCTGTAGAGGGGTAGACAGAGATCATGGATCCCCATCCGGAACCTGACAAACCGCTTTCGCTTCCTTGTTTCTCATACACCTTCTCATACACACTCGGCGAGTAGGTACTTAGTGTATGTATAAGTTATAGTATAAAGTTACCTACTTATACCTTCCCTTACTGACTTAAAGGTACTTACATTTTCCATTACATTGAATTAGGACGCTACTAGTTCGTCTGTACCCAACTGGAATACTTAACGATAAGGGTGCTCTTACAAGAAGGGGTAGCTTGAACAAACGACAAATGCTTTCCTAACCATTAACCCTTGCGGGGTAGTCAGAGGTTCGGCTGATCTATAAACCGCGTGTTGATCAGATAGTCAGTACTCAATGTGAGGTGGTAAGCGGTATCGCTATTTACAAGCATAGCTTAAAAGGTTCTGTACTAGGCAGACTAAACAATTTAATTAATGTATAGAGCCACCACCAATACTTACTTACCCTTGTATATAAACCATTACATGTGATTAAAACTTGATACACAGCATTTTATGCCATTCAAATGAAAATAACAACTATCAAATATATAGCTTACAAATACTGTCAGTGAGGAAGCACCCTAACAAATAAATTGGATTCCACTACAACTGTTGACAAGCTCGCTTCCTTGCACACTAGTAAAAACAGACACTGCAGAAATGCATTTAATATATACAGAAATTCCTGTTATATTATCTTTGTTACTGCATCTGATATACTGGGAAGAAAGGGAGCTAGTTGGCATAATATTTAGGTGTTAGAATAGTATTTCAGGGATGAGAATTTAGACGAAAATTATCTTAACTTCTATTTTAAGTGATTTTATGGGAGTGAAAAAAGCTTATAACCGCCGAGTGTGTACGAGTGTAAACGAAACGTAAGTGGTTTGTCAGATCGAGGCAAATGGGGATTCGTGATCTCTGCTCATCCCCCCGCAGGTAAACAAGTCTAATGTGTAAGTATGTAATATACGTGTATTCCCTTTCGTCTTAACACATTTTACCTCCGTCATTCTATCGACTCCAAAAGACATTTTTATACAATTATCACTACATAGTATAAAACAAAGTCGCTTTCTTTGTCCCTATGTCTCTTTGTATGCTTAAATCTTTGAAACTACGCAACGGATTTTGATGCGGTTTTTTTAATAGATAGAGTGATTCAAGAGGAAGGTTATATGTATAATAACATCCGTTAAATAGTGGAGTAGGCTATATATTTTATACCCGTGCGAAGCCGGAGCGAGTCACTAGTATTATTATAATTATAACAACGTACTCGTATATATACGCAACATTCTCTACAAATCCCGTAGGTGTGGATAAAGCTATATTAAGCCAATTTTCAGCAATTCGCACTCAACGCAGAGTCTGCAAAATGTCTAAGTCCATTCACAGAGTAACTTGGTTTGTTAATTTCACTTAAGGCCCGTTAATTATTCAATTAGCCGGAAGAGGCAGTGAGGTAATTCCGGAAGTTCCCAATGAGGAATTTGGGACCTTCAAAGGCTGTTTTATTGATATTTACCAGAGCTTTTTTGTGTGTGTGTATGTATTGTTTTTTAGCTTTTGATTTTGTTTTAAAAGTATATGTTTTAATTTAATTTTAAGTATAGATTAGTAAATATATGTAAGTACATATAGTGTATGAGTTTGTTTTAGGGAAACAATCAAGAAATATGAGTACACATGACTGTTTGTTTATTTCAGTACCATGACAAACAGTTATTGCAATTTTTAGGGTTAAAAGAACTAAGGAAACATACATACAAACTCGTCCTGTCATCTATTTCAGAGTGAACAGAACCTTGGAGATATGAAAACATAAACACAAACAAACAACAACAACTTATTAGCATAAATATTGAGGGTGTGATGCTATATATATTGGTGACAACATGTTAACCTATCGCCTAACAGATTCCATTGATCCCTAGTCCTTTAGTCGCTTCCTACGACATGCCGAGAAGAACGGCAGCTAATTTGCGTTATTTTGCATCTCAGTGTAGCACGGGACCTTCTACGTCTCAAAAGTTATAATAATAAAAATATATGGACATTATTACACCAATTGAACTAGCCCGTTGGTAAGTACATTTAAGACTTGTGTTAAGGGTACTAGTCAACGTATATATAAGAAATATATATACATATTATGTATAGATAAATACATATATAGCATATATAATCAACGAACAGAACTCTGCCTCCACCGGAAATCGGGCAGCTAACCGATCGCGCCACGGAGGTCGTCTTCTTTATATGAAAGCCTTGAACATGTTCAGTCTACAATTAGCCAAGCCTAGGTCTTGTCTACAACACTAGACTTACGTCATACCCTATGTCACGGTCAGGTTACGCCGTTCTTCATTACATAGTATAAAACAAAGTCGCTTTCTCTGACCCTATGTCCCTTTGTATGCTTAAATCTTTGAAACTACATAACGGATTTTGATGCGGTTTTTTTTAATAGATAGAGTGATTCAAGAGGAAGGTTTATATGTATAATAACATCCGTTAAATAGTGGAGTAGGCTATATATTTTATACCTGTGCGAAGCCGGAGCGGGTCGCTAGTTCTATAATAAACTAATGTGGGATGAATTTTATATCATGGAAACAATGTTACTTGTTCAAACAACCTTTATATTGTGAAAACACTGTGTTTTTTAGAAAATTGACCCGTGCTAGTTGGGGCTTAAAAAGAATGCTAACTAGCTGCCGTTCTTCCCGGCATGTAGTTGGAGGGTACTAGGAGTCTAGTTTTGTCCACCCTAAAGAAATAAAGGGATGTAAATGTATATGTATGTATGTAAACACTGTGAGGAAACCTGCCTATTTATCGGAACAGGTAATAGTTAGTTCTTGTTAATGGCGACTCGGTTTAACAGCATGTCAGGTTAGATAATGACTATCTAGTAAACAGGACTGAGGGTTCGAGGTCGCCATAGAATCACTAACTCCGCAGTATCCAAGTTGGACACTTGAGCCTCTGACTAGCCCACCAGGGTAAATGGTCGTGAAAGTGTATGTTGTTTTTTGGAGATTAGTTGGCTGGTATATATCATTGACCGCTAGTCCCTTAGTAGATAGTTTGTATCTTTTTTACGTCCTTGACTAGAACGAGTATATATATAATAACGAGTAATAATATTTGCGACACTATTACACCAATTGAACTCTAGCCCCTTGGTAAGTTCAATTAAGACTTGTGTTAAGAGTGCTAGTCAACGTAAATTTATGAGTTATGTACATATATACTCATTATAGATAAATAAATAAATATATAATATATATCTATAATTAACGACCCGACTGGAAAGCAGAAGAAAACCGTAGTTCTTCATTCTTCCTCCACCGGGAATCAAAACCGGGACCTGTCAATTAGTATTTAAGTATTTCAGCGTGCAAGCTACAGAGATTGTCAAAATATATATAAAATACATTATATTAAATTGGATCATATATTATTATTTTAACAAGCCTATGAAATTCAGTCAGAGAAGCGTAAGTGGCTACAATCCGAATATTTCTACGAACCCTTAACGAGATCAAACTGGAAAATATTCCTGGTGATTTTAGACTTAAATGCAAGGTAGGTATACCTACAGCTAAAAGTAATTCTTTATTTACAACTGTATTGACATGAATATAAACTATATTATTTATACAAAAGACAAAAAACTGTGTTCATAAAATATGTAATAACATATTATACACAAACTATTTTATTGAACTTTTTCACATGTTCTTATTTGTTTAAAAAAGTCTTAGTTATCGTATGTACATAGTAACATTGTCTTACACTACGCTGGTTGCTGACAGTCTATTCAACGTTTAACTACCGAAAGGATAAAAAAACGCGTTCACGACCATTAATCCTTGCACCCCGCAGTCAGGTTTCCATCTCCGCAATTGCGAAGGTAGTAATTCTATGACGAGTTGACCAGATAGTGAGTACTCAATGTGACAGATAACTCATATCGTCATTTTCAAGCACTAACTATTACCTGTTCGGTATAGGTAGGTTTCCTCACGATGTTTTCTCTTACCGTATAAATAAATTAATAATAAAACTATAAAAAAATATTTTCTTATACCTAATCTAAAAATAAACGTTGGTATATGAAATTAGTTCTTGGTATATTTTACGTGTTTTGCCACCGTTTTCTCAAAAGTTGTATTATGATAAGAAAGTTAGATTGAATTTATAATATTCGCCGTATCTTTACGTACTTATCAATAAGAAAGTTAATATAATTTGGAAGATTCTAAATATATTCTCACACCTACGTACATTTATTTATAGTCAGTTCCATACATACATATACACCATGCCCGGTTCCGTAGCGGGGTAGGCAGATATATATAGAGCAGGGCAGATAATATAGCAGAGATATAATAGCGGCTGTAGCCAAGTGAATAAGACCTCTGATTTCTTATGAGTAAGGATCTAGGTTCAAATCCCGGCTGTGGTATGTATCAATGAATGAAATTTAATAATGTGTTTTTTACGTTACTAATTTTCAGTCGCTAACGGTAAGTAATACATCGTGAGGAAACCTGCCTATCCCAACGATATGTTATCGCCAACGCCTGGTTTTGACTACAGGGTTTACTACTTATTACGTTGGGTGCTGTCTATCTAGTGAAACGCGAGCTTTGAGTGACATGTACCTAACATGCCTTCCTAATTTTCCGAAATGGGCACTCTAGCCTTTGGCTTCCACGCCACACGTGAAGCGTATGTATGTTTGATATACATATCGAAACCTAACGACAACTTGTCCTAAACGCCATTTAGCAAACTTTACAGGAGAGAGTTTTAAAGTTAAAATATCTAATACTTTTTACCATCTAGACGGGATAATTTTATTTGAAACCAACACCACTGTTAGGTGTCGATATATATATATAAATATATATATATATATATATATATTAGGAACCCTTTTTTGTTAAGTCAATTAGCACAGGGTTGGATATAAAGGGTGCAAAGATAACTAATCTGCCTGCCCTATTCAACATTCAAAGCAATATTATTCAAAGAGTAATTGTACCAGGAATAAGCATGAAAAATGATGTACAGTCCACGCGAAAAGTGCAGTCCCAGTAACTTATTATAAGGTTTATGTTAATACGAACAAAATACAGTATTTTTCATTTCGAAGCACGCGAACGTATAGTGGCCATGACAATGCATAGTGGTGGTGCCAGTTTTAAAATGTAAAATATTGTCTTTTCTTCTTATAAACTTAAACCTTATAAAAAGTTACTGGGACTGCACTTTTAGCGCTGACTGTACCTACCCGGGGGAAATTCAGTGTAAGAATTTGAGGTTGCACTACAATACTGGAAAGGCTGCAGCGGGCAATTTAGGTGCTTTGATATGGCAACACTTGGGGTTTTGAGCTTTTTATCTTATTACATGTCCATTCACGTCCTTTAATCCCTTTAAGAGTGGATGGAAACTCGTAAAATAATAATATCGCCTAAGTCACTTAAGAGCATGAATTTCAGTTTATAAATAATATCATCTAGAAGTCACTTTAAAGCATGAATTTTAGTTTATGATCTTAAGTGGACCATTAGTGACTGGTTGCTAGCCGATCACCTTGTTGATTCCATCTTAATCCCTTAGTTGCCTCTAACAACATGTCGGCTAGAACGATAGCATTCTTTTGTCGCCCGAGACTAGTACGGGATATTTATTCATATGAAGTATTAAAGTATTGTCCTAGTAAAAGCGTAAATTTAATTCTGCCTACATTTCTAAAATTTTAAACGTTTCAAATATTGTGCTTGCGATGTCATAATGGAAAGGTTGCTAGCCCATCTCCCCATAGATTCTTTTTACACCTAGTCTCTTTGTCGCCTCCTACAACATAGTAAGGACGGCAGCTAGTGAGTATTCTTTTTACCCTGTAATTGCTATAAGATAGAAGATCTTTCCATTATATGACTATTATACAGAATATAATAATGCCAAAGCAGTCTGAGCAAACGAAGCTAAAATAGCGTTCACATATCTATATAACACAGTCACCCGACCTTCTCTAGGGGACTTTATTGTATAAGCAAATCAATAGAGAGTGTCTTACGTCCCTTAGGGCTGGTTTATATATGAGCCTTGCTTTTAATGTAGGAAAAGTTTAGGTATTGAATATACTCGTCATTATTATTATGTCAAGATTATTCCTAAATGTAGTGACTAAGATAGAAGCTTACTTCTATGTGATTAATAACAAACGGGACTTATCACGTAAGTTTTTATATAATAAAGTTACCTTTATTAACCCGACTTATTTATTGAGTCTGTATGTGACCATGGCTGCTGCAACGTAGCCGAAACGTCGGGTTAATAAAGATAACTTCATTATATAAAATCTTACGCGATAAGTCCCGTTAGTTATTGATTATAAGTATAAATCGCGAATCTCTTAAAACTATTATTACATGCTTCGATGGTTTGGACATGTGATGCGGATGAATGATAGTAGATTGACAAAAGAAAAATATGTGGGTGAATTGGAAGGGTGGTTAGGCAGGGGCCGGTTCAATAGGACATATAACAGTCAGATAGACGCCATATTGAAAAAGGGTGACCTTAGAAGTACCTATAACCGCTGAGTGTGTATGAAAAGGTGCGTGAGTGTCAATGAAGCGAAAGTAGTCAGGATCGAGACAGATGGGGATCCGTGATCTCTGCCTGAAACAGCCCTGAACACTTGCGGGGCCGTGAGAGGTACAAAACATCTCCACTGCGGAGTAAGTGATTGTAAGGCGTCCTCGAACCCTAGTTTTAACCAGGTTTTCAACAGCTAGTTTCTTCCACGAATAAAGGAATTCCAGTCATTGCCATTTGACTATTATATAAACATACGTATCTTTTTTTTTTAACCCTATGCAATCCAGAATAAATAATATTCAATCACAATATTAATATAGTGAAATACAAAAGACAAACGCCTTCACTATCAGGTTTCTATCTCCGCAATCGCGGAGGTAGTAATTATATGCCCACCTTGAACCCACGTGCTAACCGGATGGTCAGTACTCAATGTGAAAGGTAAGCCATGTCGCCATTTACTAGCACTATTACCTGTTCGGGGAACAGGTAGGTTTCCTCACGGTGTTTTCCCTCACCGTAGTATACACAGTGCAAGAATCGAATCCAAAATGAATCATAGACTTACAAGCTATAATAAATTATTCTATCATAGTAATAGTGTCTATTAATGTTTCAAGTGTAGACTCACCCTAATATTTCCACCATTGTTATTCTGTATTCAATTTGTGGACAAAAGTAAGCACAATAGTATATTATTTCTCAGCGCGGCCACATAATCATGTTGTGAGTGCAAAAGCAAAGACTATTTATGCTTCACTAACATACATACAAAACAATATACATACACATCTTGCCCGTTTTCTGTAAAGGGGTAGGCAGAGAGATAACAAAACCTTATCAGTACCGATCCAGACTAACTTTTATCGTTTCATTGAATCATACACCTCTTCATACACACACGTATAAATATAATCATTTATTACGTATGTTGAATACACGTATAAATCTAATATTTATGCTATAATTGATCTTGGAGTTATCGTGAATAATTATAGGAAATGAAAATCTTTTTATTCAATATAAGGGAATACAATCACTTATTGAATATCAAAACCGATTTTTTTGTTATCAAAACATGTGTCATTTAATTATTTCAATCTTAAAATAAATTTAATGAGACTAATTAAAGTATTGGCAATGCGTAAAGAAAAACGTGCAGAGAAAAAATGCCAAGAAACTACATACATACATACACATCACGCCTGATTCCCAATAGAGGGGTAGGCAGAGAGATCCTGGCAGACCACTTTCGCTTCATTGAAACTCATACATCTTCTTTTATACACTTATAAAAATAAATAAATAATAATGGTGAATTTAATAAATTTAACTTATTACCAATGTTCCATATACCACCACAATCCCAATATTCATGTTAAAAAGTGACCTAGGATATATCTCCAAGGTTCTACATACGCTTCACGACTTGTGTATACACACTCCCTTTTTTATTATGGCGGGGTAGTCAGAGGCTTGAATGCCTATCTCCGAAATTTCGAAGGCATGTTAGGTATGGGTCATTCGAAGCCCGCGTATCACTAGATAGACAGCACCCAACGTGATAGGTAGTGAACCGTATCGCCGTATATAGGCACTGACTATTACCTATCCTATTATCTCCAAGTTTCTGTTCACCCCAAAAGGGATAAAGGGGCGTGAATATATGTATATAAGATTATATATCATGAAAGGGAAACCGATTGAATAACGACTTAATAAAATAAACATGAGGCGCAAAAAATACAATAAAAAGAATGAATTTGAAAATAGCAATAAGGAAAAATCCTTCCCAAAAGACAAACAGGAAAAATTCTATATATTGACACAATTTGAAATGTCACCACCTTTTTATTAAATAAATATTATTGCCTTCACTACATAGTATAAAACAAAGTCACTTTCTCTGTCCCTATGTCCCTTTGTATGCTTAAATCTTTGAAATTACGCAACGGATTTTGATGCGGTTTTTTTTTAATAGATAGAGTGATTCAAGAGGAAGGTTTATATGCATAATAACATCCATTAAATTGTGGAGTAGGCTATATATTTTATTCCCGTGTGAAGCCGGAGCGGGTCGCTAGTATATAAATAAAGGAGAATAAAAATCTAATGGGCGATAGGCTAGCAACCTATCACTAATATATTGTTTATTAATTTGACGACCTCCGTGGCGCGTTTAGTTAACCATCTGAACGCTAATCGTGAGGACCAGGGTTCGATTCCCGGTGGAGGCAGAGTTTTCTTTTGCTTTCCAGTCTGGTTGTTGATTATATATACTATACATGCATTTATCTATATTTAATAAGTATATATTTCTTAAATATACGTCGACTAGTACCCTTAACACAAATCCGTGTAATATATATATGACATCAAAACCCCAATATATATGCTACTAAGTGACCTGGCAATGGGCTAGCGAACTTTTACTAATATTACTCAATGTCAACACGACCCTTACAATCTTACTAAATGTGACTTTGTCTATCTACCCCAAAGGAGATTGATGGTTGTGAATTTATATACAAGTAACAATAAATTAACAAAACATTTACAAACTTAAAACTAATTAAAATAATTTAACTATAAATTAAATATATCTAAAAATTTGTCACTGTCGTTGGAGCGCAGAGTGCCCAATATGCTGGCAGCGTTCCCCCTCCGAATAGCCAGACTAATCCTCTGGCGAAGGAAGCTACCACCCCTGCAGTAACATATAAAATAGCTGATGTTACAAGTAACATACAAATTATCAGAATATTTTTCAGTCCTGCTTTAGATATAGAAATTAAACCCAGGAAGTATAATTATTTGAAATGTTCTCTGCATCAATTATAAAAACAATTAGACCAACTTCAATTTCTTTTAACACTTCCATTTTCTCAAACGGAACTGAAACTGGTGAATTTAATAAATAATTCACCATTTACAAATTGAACGGTCAACGGTCCATTCCCCTTAATACTTTTTGCGACCCCACAACATAAATAATGCATTTACCAAATAAAGACCCAAAAAGGCGAGTGCGTGCTAGTATGGGACGTAAAAAGAATGCTAACTAGCTGCTGTTCTTCCTGGCATGTTGTAGAAAGTGGGTCAAGGGGTAAATGGAATCGATTAGGCGATGGACTAGCCTGTAACTAATGTAACATGTTAATGTAATAAGCTAATTTAAACAAGCTGTAACTAAACAGATATTATGTATGAGAATTCATTGAAAAGACAAAAAAATGACAATTAACTCTTGCAGGGTAGTCAGAGGTTCAGGTTTCCATCTCCGCAATTGCGAAGATTCTATGGACACCTCGAACCCACATTTTGACCAGATAGTTAGTACCCAATGTGACAGGCGGTAAGCCATTTCGTCATTAACAAGCAGTAAATATTACCTGTTCAGGGAACAGGTAGGTTTCCTCACGATGTTTACCTAACCATATAATTCTGTGTGTTTTTATTACGAAAATGTACTTAGAATTTCATTAATCCACATTTGTCCCGATCCTGACAAACCACTTTCACTTCATTGGCACTCATACATCTTCTCATAAACACTCTGCGGTTATAGGTACTCCTAACGTCACCCTTTTCAATTTAGCTAACTTAACGTAAAAGTATGAAAGAAACTTTCATATTATATGTCAATAAATAACCTTACCTAAATAAACGTCAACCATATTTAGCCCCACCGGGAATTGAA
Organism: Leucoptera coffeella; assembly: GCA_030578115.1. Classification (NCBI taxonomy): domain Eukaryota; kingdom Metazoa; phylum Arthropoda; class Insecta; order Lepidoptera; family Lyonetiidae; genus Leucoptera; species Leucoptera coffeella. Next base: position 40,577 of record JAMBLF010000896.1, read on the forward strand.
CCCGGAACCTTAACAATACGAAATTGAATTCTCATGTACATATTTGTCCTGTTTTCGTTATATTGAAAAAGGCTATTGATTTTGTTTGTAAAGGTCATATGGAGTAAATATTATTTTTACTACAGATTTCGATAATTGCTTTCCAATACATATATATGTATGTATTTTAAGAGTTGTAGTAAAAGGTGACTAAGGGATTAGAGGTCTATAGAACCTATTTAGCGATGGCTTAGTAGCTAGTATATCAATGTCATCAAAACCCGGATAGGTTTCCTATATGTGACCTAGGAGTTATTATATATACGAGGTTCTGTGAGTTATTATAATTTTAAGAAATTCGCGATTTATACTCATGATTAATAATATAATAAAATTACGTGACCATGGCTACTGCAACGTAGCCGAAACGTCGCGTCGGGTTAATAAAGGTAATTTTATTATATAAAAACTTACGCGGTAAGTCCCGTCAGTTATTCATTATGAGTTATTATAAGTCTGAGTTATTATATGTCCTAGTCCCATAGTAGCCTCCTTCGACATGCTGGGAAGAACGGCAGCTAGTTAACGTTTTTTTTCAAATCCCGGGCTAGCACCGGACACTTTGGCTCGGACTTTGTATGCTACTACGGAATGTTAGTAATCCCTATTTTGAATCCCTAAAACCACTTGAACATACATATCTACATACACATTTGGTGTTTTTATGTACAGTCAACGCTAAAAAAGCAGTCCTAGTAACTTTTTATAAGGTTTACGTTTATGAGAACAAAAGACAATACTTTTCACTTCGAATCACGCTAACGTATAGTGGTCAATACAATACATAGTGGCGCCAGTTTTAAAATGTAAAATATTGTCTTTTGTTCTTATAAACTTTAACCTTATAAAAAGTTACTGGGACTACACTTTTAACGCTGAATGTATCTAAATACATATGTATCTATCCCATCAAAGAAAAACAACCGCATAAGTATATAATCCCTATTTTAACCCCTTAAACTAATTTAACATCCAATTCAACTAGGCACTTCCTCCAAAAAGCACTTCAACATACACATTCGTCGTTTATAGGTACTTTTACACCCTTGTACACAGCCAATAATAGCACCTAGAGTAGTGAAATGGCCAAAAATAGACATTGTTGACTCCATTGAAATGTTGTGAGCGAAAACAGTAGTGAGAGGCGCTATTTCAGCTTCTCTGAAGTGAATTGGCACTACGCCAACTCAAATACAGAATAACAGAGCTGGAGAAATTATATATGTATATGTTAACGACCTTTAGTCACTTTCGAGGTGAACAGAACCTGGAAAACATTATAGTATTATGATAAAGTCAGCTTAGGTTAGTCGATAGGGGTTTGACTCTGTATCAGTGGGTACAGACTTCAAATCGCGAAGTATATTATAAAAATGAAGTTTCCTGTTTTTCTATGTTCATTTTTCAAAACACCGAATACTACAGTCAGGAAAAACATCGTGCGTTATTTCTGAAATATACTTTGACTAGTACCCTTAACTCAAGTTTTATATGTACTGAGAAGGGGCTAGTTCAATTGGTATAATAGTGTCCTAAATATAATATAAAATTCTATAGTTACATTATTCTCAAGGTGGGTGTACGTAGTGTGAACAATAGAAAAGCATGTATGAGAAGGTTAAAGCTAGTTAAGTTTCATGGGTGTGAGTGAAGCAAAAGATTTGTCACCCGTTCCAGGTAGGGATCGATAGTCTCTGCCTATCCTGTTGGAGACGTAGAGGCGTGAATAGATGTACAAAGTTTAAGTCCAAGAATGGTTACCTGATTCTTAACTCAACTTTTTCTTCTTATTATGCACTACAAAGCAAGACCATTGAAGCGTGAAAGCCTTAGAAACCTTTGAGGAATAAAGTCAGCTCATTAAAATTATAGTTTAAGTCCTAAAGATATATTTTATTTTATTATTATATTTTTTTTTCATTTATTATCACATTTTTTTTCATTTGTTTTCATTTATTATCATATTGGTCGTGAACGCGTCTTTGTTTGTCTTTTGTTTGTATTGAGTTGTTAATCTTTGGATAACATTAACAAGAAGAGTTTCTAGTTGAGTTTTTACTAAATAGTTTTTCAAACATTAAATATCAAAGTTCCGTGCTATTTGGGACGTAATAAGAATACTAAGTAACTGCCGTTCTATCCGGCACGTAGGAAGCAACTAAGGAACTAGGGGTGTATGGAATCGACTGGGTGATGCCTACCAACCTGTTACCAATGTTCCATATGACATCACAACTCCAATATTTATGCTAATAAGTAACCTTGGAGATATTTTGTCGCCGAGTTAATACTTTGTTTATAAATAATAAGAATATATAAAATAATAATAATATACGCGATAAGTTTACGCCGTTTACTTGTAAAATGTATGAATTTATATGTACGTTTATTATCATGATTATTTATTATGGCCATAGAAACCTTCCTTCCTTAACCTTAACCTTAACTACCTTCGCTATTGCGGAGATGGACACCTGAACCTCTGACTACCCCGCAAGGGTTAATGGTCGTAAGCGCGTATGTATGTATTTATTATCAAATATGTCTGTAATAATAAAGATGCACACTCAACTCTCTAACTACCCCTAAAGGGTAACCAGTCATGAAGCCTTTATTTTGTAATATCATTGTTGTCATGGTATAATATTTTCCGATGTTAAGAAAATGATGAGTCACTTTTGTTGACACAATTCGAAGCTACTTAACTTGACTGTCACCGTGACTATCATTATGTGGACAAACATTATTAAAGATTCTTCCAGAAACTACTAAATGAAATAAAATGCTTTTTATTCAACATAAGAATCATAAATATCGCTAATCTTAAGGGAATAAATAATTTCGTAAAGGAAAACCTGTTGAGAAGAAATGCCAAGTATGGTTATGTACCATGTATGGTTATTATAACATACATTCACGTCCTGTTATCCCTTTCGGGGAGTACAAAATCTCTGATAATATAATCGGTCGGATAATATGTCCTTTTTAAGTTTAATATTCAGATTGTACTACAAATGAATGTAACTACAACATTCTCAAAAGATGATATTGAACTCAGCTGTTTTATCGTTAAAAGTAGTTTGTTTATTAGGATCGAATTGAACAGCAATCCATATATCTGTCTATCCCTCTAGGAAAAGGTCGTAATGTATACCTTATGTTACAATTGTATACTTGCATGCAAGTCCTTGCAAACTGGAAACGTCCCTTAAGAAGCGAAAGTAAATACGCAGTAACATCGAGTATTTACTTTGCAGCTACGACTCGACGCTCGTAGCAATTCGTAGCACGAATCATCCGTGCTACGGTTCTGGAATCGTAGTAGCATATTTTCGATTTTGTCACATGTTTATGTAACTCACGTTTGATTTTTAAATGGGAGTAGACAGTGTACTAATGCTCAAAGTGGTAAATGTAAAAAGTTAAGGTACAAAAGGGATTAAAGGACTTAATATGTATGTATTTCATTGGGTTTTTAATCTCTTTAAATTCTTAGTGGAAAATTAAAAAATTAAATGAATATTGTTTGATAACTTACAGAGTATTTCATTCATGTTTACATACATATATTTATGCCTCTATGTTCCTAAGGGTATAGGCAAAAACTAGTATTTCAGAAATAAATAAATATTACTCAATAAAAAAATGTAAACCATTCTTTCAGATTATCATTTTCAATACTCGGTGGTATCTACCACATCAAAGCCCGTCACTTAATCCATTTATTTACAATAAAGGTGAATAAAAACCACAATATACGTAAAAGCTTCATACACTCAACTTTTTAAGGTAATTTTTTATTCATGAAATCAATGTGAAGCACTCATCAAAGTTGGTATAACATATATACGTATATATTCATTTTAATTTATCTCTTTTTGAATAAAGTCAAAGTCTTATTAGTTGTTTATGAAATACTAGTGGCTGCCAATACCCTTACAGACAAAAAGGCGCATATATATATATATATATAAATGAAATACTCTGTAAGTTAAAAAACAATATTCATTTTATATTCTAATTTTCCTGTAAGAATTTAATACACATTGATATCCTGTGCTAGTATCGGACAGTAAAAGAATGCTAACTAGCTGCCGTTCTTCCCGTCTTTCCGTCGTGTGGTAGAAGGTGACTAAGGGATTATGGGTAAATAGAATATATAAGGCGATAGGCTAGCAACCTGCGTAAGCATGCTAATAAGTGACAAGGATGATGTATTCAAGACTTCAAGGTTCTGACCACCCCGAAAATAATCAAAGGACGTGGATGTATGTGTATGTATTACTCTTTTTTAACTATCACTTCCTAATACAATATATACTACACTTTTTAATTGATAGCTTTTAATACCACAACACATATACTCACGCATCTACGTCCCTAATGGGAAAATTAGAAACTATCGATCGCCACCTGGAACGATCCTGACAAATCTCTCTTGCTTCACTCACACCCATTAACTTTCTCATACATGCTCTCCTATTCTTCACTCTACGTACACTTACCTTGAGAAGAATGTCTCCAATTTGATCTGTATAAGTTCTACGCCTAACCAGTCCAACTCTACCTTGCACTTTGGCTTTATAGATTCCTTTTGTTCTCCATTCATCCATCCGCTTATACGGATACATACATATACCTCCGTATAACAAGTCTACCGTGTAACACGCACTTAATGGGCATCCCTTCATTGATGTAGCCCAACAATACACAGAGGGCGCTACCAGTCAAATTGGATACGGCATTACAGCATTAACATTAACGTAACGACCTTACCACAAAAGCTTAAAGGTAGTATGTTGATGTATGTACTGTATAAATTACATACATACGCGACGACCGCCGTGGCGCGATTGGTTGAGCACCTGAACGCTAATCGTGAGGCCCAGGTTCGATTCCCGGTGGAAGCAGAGTTAAGAACTACGCTTTTCTACTGATTTCCAGTCTGGTCGTTGATTGTATATGCTATATATGTATTTGTCCATATATAATAAGTATGTATTTGTTAAATATACGCTAACTAGTACCCTTAACATAAGTCTTAAATGTACTAACAAGGGACTAAACATTTACCTGTTTTTATCACTTTCGGGTTGAACAGAACCTTGGAGACATGAAAATATGTGCAGGTCACCTATTAGCATGCATTGATAGCAGTTTATACCCCTACACAGATACATACATATACGCACCCTCTACTTCCGTCAGGGGATAGATAGACAATCAATCGCCACCTGGAACGATTCTGACAAATATCTCATGCTTCACTCACACCGATCAACCTTCTCATACATGCACTTCTATTCTTCTACAGAAAAATGTATTCAATAAAATCTGTGTACGTTTTATATCATTATGAGTTTTGATGTCACATGGAATATAGTTGACAGGTTGTAAGCCTAACGCCGAATATATTACGTCCCTAACAGGATTACTACATAAATGAGAGCTAGTTTGTATACAAATAGAGAAATATTATTGCTAGTATATACTAGGTATTTCAAATTATTATTTAGCTATTTACGTTCCAACAAAACGCAGAAACTATCCTTTGTGACAATATAATAAATCAGCATATCTAATTTTATCAGTGAACTTTCTTATTAATAGAATAACTTTTATGAGAGATAATATTTTTGTTTTTTCCTCAACGTGAGTAAAGTTATTATGGTTTCCGCTTACGAGAAAAATTAAAGTAATGGTTAAAGTTTTGTTAATATATCATCCAAGAAAGTGTAGTCTTAAATTAAGCTTTAAGTTTGTATTTAAACCAACGTAAATCTACGTACTAAACTGAAATATCTGTTAGATAAAAATTCAACAAAAAAAAAATTTTGAGACTTCGGCAGTCGATAAGTTAAATGACATTTCTCATTCTTCGTTTCAAATGCTATATATACATTTTGATTTCTTATCTCTCAGCCTTTTGTCACTTGTTTTTGAACATATATGTATATACATGCATGTTCTCTAATCCCTTTTGGGTTGGACAGAACATCAAAGACAGGAAAACATCTCTTTTAACATTTTTTCACCCACTTTTTAGCATGAATATTGGGGAGATGGACACTTGAACCTCTGACTACCCTACAAAGGTTAATGGTCGTGAACGTGTTTGTCTTTTTTTCAATATTGAGGGTGTGATGTGATATGGAATGAATATTGGATTGCTCCTAGATCATCGCCTAATAGATAATACCACTGGTCGTTAGTCGCCTCTTACAACAATGAAATGAAATGAAATGAAAATCTTTTATTCAACATAAGGATATTGATATCACTTATTGAACGTCAAAAAAAAAAAAAAACATTTTTCATAAAAATATGTCATTAACATAAAAATTATTCTTAAAATAAATCAATTTAGATTAATAAAACTAATGGCACTTCGTAAAGTCAGACTCTGCAGAGAAGAAATGCCAAGAAACTCTGCAGACAATGCGTACATTAAATTTAAAAATACATAATTCATTAGAACATGATCAAAGCTTCACATCCAACAAATAGTGTTTAATAACAAATTTAAGGAGAGTCCCAATAAGAACCGGAACGTGAAGCCATGATCACACAAAAATGAAACGTCACAAAACATCATTTATATACTCTTTAACGGTGTAGTAGCCCTTCTCCATCAGCATCGCTTTAGTGCCAACTTTAAATTTTTCTAAAGGTAAGGACTTGATAGACTCTGGAAGTTTGTTGTACATTTTTATGTCTTTTAAGTCTAGAGCCACTATAATACAATTTATTTTTATTGCGTGTGTTACAATTATGAATTTCTCTTACAAGTTTGTATTCATTAATATTTTTTTTAACATAGACTAAGTTGTCATATATATATTGAGAAGCCGCAGTCAGAACATTTATTGTCTTAAATATATCTCTTAAAGACTCACGAGGGCCCATACGGTAGATCGAGCGAATGGCTCTCTTCTGCAGCACAAATACTGAATTAATATCAGCAGAATTGCCCCACAAAAGAAGCCCGTATGACATGACGCTATGAAAATAACCAAAATACACAAGTCTCGCTGTGTCCACGTCAGTCAGGTGTCTAATTTTTTTTACGGCGTAGGCAGCAGAACTTAGCCTTTTCGCCAGACCACCGATGTGCTCACTAAACCTTAATTTTGAGTCCATTGTGAGTCCCAAGAACATAGTGGACCCCACAATATCTAGAGCCACATTATTAATTACGATGCTAGTAATTGAACCCCTAACATTAGGCAAAGTAAACCTTACACATTTAGTCTTATTACAATAAAAAGCAAGATTGTTTATTCTAAACCATTGCTCCACCTCCGAAATCACATTACATATCCTTTCTGTTTCGTCTTTTCTTCTACTAACTTTAAATAATATAGAACATGCCGGGAAGAACGGCAGCTATTTAACATTATTTTACATCCCACACTAGCACGGTTGTCTAAAGGTCTGAAGCGTTTTTGGTAGCGATCGATAGTCTCTGCCTATCCCGTTGGGAGGCTAAATTTCGATTAAAGCCTTAAGTTATTCAAAGGCACATTTAAATCACACTTTGATAAGCCTCCCTATAAATCTGTCATTGCCGATTAGGCCTAATATATCTTGGCTTACCAATAGGCATTAGCAATTAGGGTAAGTGGCAAGACTGGTGGTATTTATGGATTGATTCAGTTAATAGTGTAAATATATCAATATAATATTAATTTTCTACATAATATAATAATATCCGTTTATATTGTAAATAATGATAGTCCTCTGCTAGTTTAGGAAGTAAAGAATGCTGACTAGCTGCAGTTCTTTCCGGCATGTTGTAGGTGGCGACTAAGGGACTAGGGGTAAATAGAATCTATTAGGCGATTAATGAGGTATTAATGTTGACATTAACGGAGTTTGCTAACCCGTTGCCTAGTAAATTCAATGTATACCTAGTACCTTAGTCACCTCCTAAACATACAAAAAGATAGGCAGTCAGTTAGCACTATATTTACGTCTTTGTTCGACAAAAAGGAAAGTAAATTCACTCGTACCGCATAACCGTAAAGGCCGAAACGCCAACAAAGTCCCTCACATAAAGATTTTGTCCTCTCAAAGGCCCTCATAACTCCCCCATTTTAATAAAGTGTGGCTCCATAAAATTGGGGTCGTGTTATGTGGTCACAAATACTCCTTACCGCCGGAAAATTCTTTTCATAGTACTTAATAAAATGTAGGAAGTAAATGTCATTTTGTATGGACTGAGAAATGTTTGATAAGTTTTTATTCTTTTACACGATACGAACTGTTATGTAAGAGTGAAGTAAGATATAAAAAATAAGGCTTCAGTATTTTTTAAGTTTATTGCTTTGTTATGAAAACTTTGGACAGTAAACAATAAATGAATTAATTTTTCGAGAATAATTAATTTTACAATAAATAATCACGGTAGAATAATTTACTTGTACTTAATTTTTTTTTTATTCTTTATCAAGCCATTCACCACTAAGGTTATGTCGGCTGAAGTACAAACACTGATGCCACGGCGTTTGAACTTCTTGTTATTCCATCGCCATAGTTACACCAACGCCGCCAGCCGCTACAACCGAAGAAAAACGAAATCAAACCTCCAATTCTTGTTCTCTCTTCCTTGTTCTTCGGTTCGTTCCAGAATCCAAATATAATCCCAAAGCAAACATATTTAGCCAGTTTGGCATCACAACTGACTAAATATTCAGCCGAAAATATTTTTTTGCATTTTCAGCTTTCACTCAGCTGCTGACTTTGTTGACGAACCATAGACCACTTACTCGTATTTTATTAATCAGTAGTATATACACTTCTTATTTTGTATTTCAATATTGTTACGTATACTCATAAATTTAATTACATGACCAAAGAAAGAACAACCATTAACCCCTGCGGGGTAGTCAAAGGTTCAGGTTTCCATCTCCGTAATTGTGAAGGTAGTAATTCTATGGCCACCTTGAACCCACGTGTTGACCAAATAGTCAGTATTCAATGTGACAGGAGATAAGCCATGTCACCATTGATAAGTACTTGCTTTAAATTTACACGTAATAAATACATGAAGAAATATTATAAGAATAGTAAGGATACATTTCATTTACTAAAAATTCGGATATTCTTCTATAACATCAACAAACATTTACAGCGTCAAATAAGATCTACATATAATCACAGTCACCTCCCAGACCAGTTTAAAACAACGTCAATTCTATCATTAGCAGTAGTAGTTAGTATCCTCACAAATCATTTTGTCCAGTTAGCAGAAAATAGCATTACCCTGCGTGATTTACTATCTCGCTAATGATACTCTAATGGGTAGATGCAAATTAAGCGTAACTCGATTACAATTTGCCATGACGTCATTGGGATGGTTTTGTCTATAAATACTGAGTTTCTACTGGGACGTAAAAGAATGCTAACTAGCTGCCGTTCTTCTCTTTCGTAGAAGGTAATTAAGGGTTAATAACTAGCGGGACTTATCGCGTATGTTTTTATATAATAAAGTTACCTTTATGCAGACAGACAGTCTGCAAACAGTCTGCCCGTGGCCATGGCTGCTGCAACGTAGCCGAAACGTCGGGTTAATAAAGGTAACTTTATTATATAAAAACATATGCGATAAGTCCCGCTAGTTATTAATCATGAGTAAATAATCGCGAATCTCTTAAAACGGTAATTAAGGGATTAGGGGTAAATGGAATCTATTGGGCGATGGGATAGCAATCTGTTTCTAATAGTCCGTGTAAGATCACAATCCAACATACATTCTATTAAGTGACCAAGGAGATTTTATAATAATACTTATTATAATAATTTTATAGAACTTTTTAATAATAATATTTGGACATTATTACACCAATTAAACTAGCCCCTTGGGTAAGTTCATTTAAGACTTGTGTTAAGGGTACTAGTCAACGTATATTTAAGAAATATATACATATTATACATAGATAAATACAGCATATATAATCAACGACCAGTCTAGAAAGCAGTAGAAAAGCGTAGTTCTTAACTCTGCCTCCACCGGGAATCGAACTCGGGACCTCACGATAAGCGTTCCGACGGCTAACCAATCGCGCCACGAAGGTCGTTATGGAGGAGATGTTTTTATGACTCTAAGGTTCTATCCCTCTGAAGGAATTAAAAGACGTAAGTATGTATAAACCACTGGGTTGGGAGATAAGTATGGATTTATATAATATTTCGAGATCTCTGTCTACTCTTCTACAAGATATAGGCATTATATTATATGTATGTTGCATGAGTTTGAGATGTTAGACTGTAATGAACACAGGTTCTAGTTTCATACATAGTTTCGAAGTACTTTTTATTATACCTTGCCTATTTTTTCCGTAGAAACTGCCCTTTGAGTGTTCAAAGACCATCAAAATATTAATATGGTCATCCAAGCCTGTAATTAACTGGAAATTACATCGAAGTGAGAAAAATAAATATGTGTTCACTTATACAGCTTACAACCTTGTTCATAGTTATGAATTTACTATCTGGTCAACACGTGGGTTCTTTGTAACAATATAATTACTAACTTCGCAATTGCGGACATTGGCACACGAACCTCGGACTACCCCGCAAGGGTTGATGATCGTGGAAATGCTATGTTGTTATGAAACTGAAATAAAAGTAAAGAAACAAACATATACAATAATTTGAAATCGACAGATGCTATCTTTGTAGTATCAAAGAGAAATCGATTCGGATAGTCTGCAGTATCGATATTATATCAATATACAACCATAATACAACCATTGGTGACGTTACTTGGGCAAGTTTCAATGTCTTGGAGCTTAATAAATATTCAATATTACGAAACCTTATTTAAATAATATATACATGAGGTAATGAATCAAATTAATATCTAGATTAATAAAGTTGAAAATAAATTGATAATTATAAAATAAATTCTTAAAGCTAAATATACAAAACCACAATTTACGATCTCAAATTCAATCAATAATACATTCCTAATACCTAAATAAAACACTTTCTCGACCTTTAAACCACTACGATAATCAGAGGCTCGCATTTCCATCTCCGCAATTGCGGAGGTAGTAAAGTATGGGCACTCGAACCCACGTGTTAACCATTTAACACCTACAAACGTAATTTATTCATAGTTCATTCGAAACGATATAACGCCAATAGTAAACGCCAAACACGTATTAAATAAGACACGTTTCATATTGGCTTATGATTATCTCGTAAAAGTAAACTTTGAAATGTAATGGTCTTACCTCCTGCCATTCCAGTACTTATAATTCTAACTTTAAATTCAGTAATTACCAATGATAAATATATAATTCGTCTTGAAGGCAGTAATGCGCTGATATACTTAAGATATTGCTAATAAATTAAGGTTACGTAGGGTTTTGTTATATGACAGTCAGATAGACGCTATATTGAAAAAAGGTGACGTTAGGAATACCTATAACCGCCGAGTGCGTATGAAAAGATGTATGAGTGTCAATGAAGCGAAAGTGGTCTGTCAAGATCGGGACAAATGAGGATCCATGACCTCCGCCTACCTCTCTACAGGAAAACAGGCGTGATGTGTATGTATGTATGCTAATCTTCTGTTTATACTTTAGTTAAATATAACTGTCTGACCTTTATACATAAATACATATATTCATGTCTCTGTCCCTATCCGGATAGGCAGAGACTATCAATCGATCCACCACCTTGAACGATCCTGACAAATCTCCCTTGCTTCAATCATACACATAAATAGAAAAGCTTAATGATGACTCGTTTTTCCTTAACCCAAATGCCATTGTCACGTTTAACATTATGCTGAGATGTAGTCAAGATATATAAAGCCAAAGTGGAAGGTAGAGTTGGACGGGGTAGGCCGCGTAGAACTTATACAGATCAAATTGTAGACATTCTTCTCAAGGCGGGTGTACGATGCGTGAAGAACAGAAGAGCATGTATGAGAAGGTTAATGGGTGTGAGTGAAGCAAGTGAGATTTGTCAAAATCCAGGTGGAGTTCAATAGTCTCTGCCTATCCCATTAGAATATCCCGGATATCCCAGAATATCAGTGTTAGCAGTGTGAATTTCACACAATCAACATTAGCTGAGACAAATCCTATTTACACTTGCGCGGGGTTGCCATGTGCGCTTGGTTCCATAAATGTAAATAAATTAATTGTTTTCTCTATTTGTGTATATGTATTACTGCGTCTAGCACGAATAAAAGGAAAGGAATTTTATTTTATTCTATTAGGGACGTAAACGCGTCAATATATGTATGAATGTAACATGAAAGTGTACATATAAAAGAAAAGATATATTTTTATATTAATAACCAAATATACATTGCGTGACACTATAAAAACCAAATAGCAGGATGTGACAAATGGTGTTTTTTCCTGTTCCCTCATACATAATGCAGAAGCGATGGGCTAGCAACGAAAATAGGCTAATGGGCCAACAGTGCGGCACTTATTTATAGCCTCTTTATTCTGTGAAATCGCGAATATCACGGCTATAAACTAAAGAGGGGCGGACAGAAGTCAGGGATGATGTATGGGAACAAATAGTCCTGAATAATATTTTATCGTCGTAAATGGCGACAAGGCGACTACTTGTCATATTGAGTACTGACTATCTGGTCAACTTGTAGGTTCGAGGTCCCTATAGAATTACTACCTTCGTAATTGTGGATATGGACACCTGAACCTCTGAGTACCCCGCAAGGGTTAGTGGTCGTGAACGCGTTTGCCTTTTTTATTTTAATTGTAGGTAATTTTACAAAATGCTTTTTCAAATTAATAACTCAAGAACCATTGATTTCCGGCAATACATAGGGGTTAATTTATCGCATTGTGGAACCGCTATCACGTCTTAACAGGAATGCGTCTAGTTGCAATCAACCCCATACATTGTAACTTTATTGACTCGTCCTAGACAATAGACAAAAAAAAGACCAACGCGTTCACGACCATTAACCCTTGCGGGTTTATTTTACGGCCACCTCAAACCCACGTGTTAACCAGATAGTCAGTACTCAATGTGACAGGTGGTAAGCCATTTTTACAAGCACTAACTATTACCTCGGGGAACAGGTAGGTTTCCTCAGAGTTTTCCCTCACCGTAGTATTCGACGCATTTCGTAAATGTATTTTTATCACGAAAATGTAAATAGAAATTCATTAAACTTCATTTTCATTGGTACACGCTCAAGCGTGAATTGAACTCTGCACCTTCGATGCAGAGTCAAGCCCCAAACAACTGAGCTACGTCGAATTACGTCATAGACAATGACTTACAGAACTCTCTACATACACACGCGCTCGATTTAAATTATTCTATCCAGGACACTAGATCAAGGCGTGCGTTTGACATATCACCATTCATCTTTTCAAGGGATGACAGCGACATAACTTCAACCCATCCTCTCAGGGAAATGGGGCTTAATGAAATTCCTGACATGTTGGAGATTATTAGCATGTCATATATGTTATAGATTCTTTTGGGGTGGACAGAAACTTGGAGATATTATCACTTGATTTCTTTTTGTATAAGTATCGTATCGTGAAGTCTTTAATGAAGAGTTTTTATTTTTAAGTTATACTGACTGTTACATTGTTTCTTAATTCTTTTATTGACAAGATTAAAAGCAGATGGTAAGTCATGTCGCCAATCACAAGCACTAACTATTACCTGTTCGGGGAACAGGTAGGTTTCCTCGCCATGTTTCCCTCACCGTAGAATGCGACGCATTACGTAAATGTATTTCTATTACGAAACTGTACATAGAGATTCATTAAAATTCATTTCGATTGGTACATGCTCAAGTGGGATTTAAACCCTGCACCCACTGATACAGAGTCAAGCCCTAAACAACAGAGCTACGCCAAAAAGACTTAAAAATATATGCCTAAACTAACCTATATAAAGATTATTATGGCAGCTGGTTACATTATTTAAATCCAAGGTTTCTTCAATATGATGTAATAAAAGTGTGAACTGAAGTTGCTTCCATTTTCATCTAGAATTATTCAAGAGGCACCATCCGGTATATTACGAAGAAACGCTGAAATTACTTGTTTACATCTTTTTCTTAGGTCGTGCAAGGTTCATACTAGGACAGATTTGAATATAATAATATTTATACGATTTGGGACCAAAATCCACTATTGCTTTACCAAATCGTATTTATTGATTTACAAAATCGTAGTTCTACATCATTTCAGTAACGGTGTGACGTGGTTCGTGGTGTTCAAAAGTGTAAAATTTCGCAATTTAAAGGAAAAATTTGACACTTTTGCAAGCCATCAATGGTGAAATTTGCCACTTATGCTATTCCACTAACAACTTTACATCGTTACTGAATGGCTATTAAACTACGATTTTAAAAAAAAACATTACTGTACTTGAGCCCCTGGGCCACTGATCAATCCAACACAAAAAGACTATTGTATTAATCAGCTAATTAAAGGAATATTATTACACCAAATTGTCATGTACTTAAAAAATGTGACTTTATGTAGCTCCGTCGTTTAGGACGTGACTTTGTATCAGTTGATATAGAATACAATCCACGGAGCATGAACCAATGGATATAAAGTTAATAGGAAAATGCACAGACTACAACGATGAGGGAAAATATCGTGGAGAAAACTACCTATTGCTCGAAAAAGCTCAAAATCTGTGTTTGTAAATGGTGATACCTCCTACCACCTATTACTTTGAGTACTGACTATCAGTATGACATAGTATAAAACAAAGTCGCTTTCTTTGTCCCTATGTCCATTTGTAAGCTTAAATCTTTGAAACTACGCAACGGATTTTGATGCGGTTTTTTTTAATAGAGTGATTTAAGAGGAAGGTCAATATGTATAATAACATACATTTAATAGTGGAGTAGGCTATATATTTTATACCCGTGCGAAGCCGGAGCGGGCCGCTAGTTTGGTTATAAAGAGGGTTCGAGGTGATCAATACATAAATGTACATTCAATCTCTTTTGGGGTAAACAGCACCTCGAAGACTTTTAACATCACCTAGGTCTTATTTTTGCCTAAATATTGGGATTGTAGTGTCATAACGGAACATTGGTGACACGTTGCTAGCCTTGGCTCAATAGACTTCATTGCCCCTAGTTAACATCCTTTTTTACGTACTCGTTAATATGTTGACTCGCTGTTTAGTCGCTGGAAGTCGCTGGAAGGTGCTGAAGGAGGCCTACACCCAAGAGAGAGTCGAAAACGGCTGAGACACAGAGAGAGAGTTAATATGTTTTGATCATAATAAACTGAGTTATAAATTTCATAGTGTGACCTAATAATAGCATTTCGCAAGCTACCTGAACAGAGGGCGTTAGATACGGAACTTCGTCTAGGCGGAGAGCTACGAAATTGCATCAATTCCTAAGAAACACTTCATGTGAATATCATTTAGGGAGACAAAAGAATTATTGATAGCTTTAAGGCGATACAATTGAGAGGAAACATGTATATTGCTTTAGAAGATCAATACTCAGTGTATTAAAAACTTTAATATAAAATAGCATACGATTCACCACTTGTGTATACAAACTCCCTTTTTTGATTGCGGTGTCAGAGGCTTGAGATCTTCGAAATTTTGAAGGCTTGATAGATATGAGTCATTCGGAGCCCACATTCCAGTATATAAACATCACCCAACGTGATAGGTTGTGAACCGTATCGCCGTATATAGGCACTGCCGAGGCTTAGGCCGGTTTTCTCAATCTGTGTTAATATAAAGAATCTAAGACATGAATTATCCTTTGATGATGAATAGATCCTTTTTTCTATATTCAATATTCGTTTTCTATTTAATATTTAAATTGCAGACATGCTTCTCAAGACGACTGTTCGTAGTGTGACGAACAGAAGAGCATGTGTAAGAAGGTTAATGTGTGTCAGTGAGGCAAGAGATTTCTCAGGATCGTTCCAGGTTGCAATCGATAATCTCTATTTATCCCGTTAGGGACGTAGAGGCGTGAATATATAGGCGTGTATATATTTAATCTTTAAGAAATGATATCGTTAGCCAATTCTTTCTTACGGATTAGTAATAGCTGGTTATTAATATAAGTCCCAAAAGTATTAATTCTGTATTATTACATGACTTACAAAAATACTAGACAATTCAATATTAAAAATACGATAAAAACAATAGAAGATATTATTATACAGTTTCTCGATATGTGGCAGGATGATTTGATATTTAGGGTTATTGCAAATAACCTAAGCATTTTCCGAAAACACACATAATTAGACAATGGTGAAAAGTGATTCGCTTCTGGCATACCTAACATATCCTAACCTACTTAGATTTCTTTTGATAGGTAACATAAGGATAACGATTTCTAAGCTATATGTGCAAAGATAATTGTTTCTGTAAAATTTGTTTTTGTTACTGGCACTGGGCAAAAAATCCTGGAAGCCGGAGTTTCTTGTTGGTTCTTCTCTAGCCAGGGCTTCCGAACCAACGGTAGAATTTCAATCCTAATAGACAACCAGTGCCAGGCAAATGTTTTGACTTTCAATGAATGTACTGCACTTGTACTTTTTATTCAACATGAATAAAAACATTTGACTTTGATAAGGAATGATCACCATTGTCTAATTATATTATCCGTGTTTTCGCAAAATGCCTAGTTTTTTTCCAAAAGCTCGAAATATCAAATAAATCTGCGACAGATACAAAAAATACGAAAATCACTACAAAAGATAGGCAGTTTCATAATTGTATTCAAATTAAGAATCGACATGTGATCTTCAGTTGTTTATTTAAAAACAAAAGCCTTCTAAGTGCCGCCATGGCTTCCCTCCCATTTCTGTCAAACATCCGACAAACAAAAGTTGATTCGGTCAATTTTTGCACAAAAGAAAGTTTTCCATTGTGCTAAAACAATGCCTTATGAAAGTTGAAAATCTTTGATCTCATTAACAAAAGGACTTAAGTGAAATTTTAATTGTTCTTGAGAGTTTTCCATTGAAATTGAGTAGATTTTTTAAGAATTTCGCCTATGTCATTCTTGGTTGAATACGGGTTTTATTGTATTGTTCCTTCTGTCTAGACTTTATAGAGACTTAGATTGGAATTGAACAACTTTATCAAACCTCTATTTTCTAATCAATTCATTAATATCCATGCTCCTTACATAATATGTACCTATATAATTTGTGGTGTCAGAGATACCTATAGAATCTAAGGCAATACCTTATCACTTCACGGTTGTAATATACTACTTGTTTAGTAACTTCTTTTATTTACGTGAACTGTATAAAGATGTTTCTTTTCATACGAAAATTATTCCTATATATTGTCTTAATCACATTTTCCCGTAGTACTCGTAGTTATTCTTTATTATATAATAGTCTTTCTTTTTATGTGAATATTAACCACTAAACTAATCATTCTAATCATATTATATTCATTTTTAATTTTCCTTTTCAATAATAAAGAACAGAAGAGCATATATAAGAAGGTTAATGGGTGTGTGTGAAGCAAGAGAGATTTGTCTGGAACATTACATATGGCGATCGATAGTCTCTGCCTATCCCGTTGGGAACCTAAAGGCGTAATTATGTGTATGTATGTCTCTCTTTACTACTGTATTACTGAACCATATACATATAACTATCCTTCATAAAATATATTCATTACTATACTTCGTAGCGCGTAGAGCATAAAATTCATCAGAATTCGGTGCTTTCAGGCAATAAAGAGGGATATTTTTCAAAGCAATTTAGGAGTAGCTTTGACGCCTCAACCCTGCGGGGCGGATCATAAAACTGGGTTATTTTGTGTACCTGCCGCGACATTACATTAAGATGAAAAGATAAAAAGGATTTGGGTAAGGGAGCTAGATTTTTATTACCATAATTATGAGTAGAGAAAAACAACGTGAGGATACTTGCTTATTCAAAGAATAGGCAATAGTTAGTGGGTGTTAGTGGAGTGTGTATGAAGTGTATGGAAGCTAATGAAGTCAGATAGGCGATATATTGAAAAAAGGTGACAATATAAGTACTTATATCTGCGAAAGTGGTTTGCCAGGATTGGGACAGAGGGGTTTCTTGATTTTTGTCTATCACTGTAGGCATGTAGGTGAAATATGTATTTAGAATATATTGATTGAACTGTTCATGTGATAGGCTTCAATATTTATGAAAATATCACTAATACTAACACTTAAACGTTAAAGGGTGTGAGTGAACCAAGGCAGATTTGTCACCCATTCCAGATAGCAAACTAGTCTCTGTCTATCCCGTTGAGAACGTAGACACGTGATATATATATAACTGTATGTATATGTTACCACCGACACGTTTTAGGTATTAAACTGAGGCAATTAATAGTGAAGTTACGACCTTATTTATAGTACAAGTTAATCCATAGATTAGTAAAGCCAGATAATGCCACTTTAATGACAGTGTGTTGTGAAGTTGACACTACAAGTTCGCTGGATAATTAATCAATGATTTAGTTTGGATTATCTGAAGTTTATGCTAAATAATATTATCATTAACACTGCCACGACTATTATACTTTTAAGGTATGACAGTAAAGGTAAATTGACATCATATTTTGCAGTTTCTCGTTCTAGTCTGTGACGTAAAAACAATGCTAACTAGCTGCCATTCTTCATGACATTTCGTAGGAGGTAACTAAGAGACTGGGGGTATATGGAATCTGTTGTACAATGGGCTAGCAACCTGTCACCAATGTTCCATATGACATCATGACCAAATATTCATGCTACTCGTAGAATTATACCTAAGATATATAATATCACCAAGGTTCTGTCCACCCCGAAAGGGATTAAAGAACGTGAATATACAGCTACTACCTCAGTTAATTAAACGTCATAAATCCGAGCACGATACCAGCAATCATTTACCTTTAATCTCACAATGAATGATCAAGGCCCTTCGTGATAAGCCCACCTCAATTAACGGATATGAAAGGAACCTTTGTACCAAATTAATTTATTGTACGTTCCTGTGATAGACTAACTAGCTGCCGTTATTCTTGGATAACTTAGGAAGCGACTAAGGGACTAGGGGTTAATGGAGTCTGTTGGACAATGGGCTAGCAACTTGTTAACCATATTCAATATTATACCATCATGATTTTGATCGTTTAGCTAAAAGGGTCCAAAGACACATATCTCCAAGGTTCTGTTCATCCCAAAAGGGATAGGGGAACGTGAATGTATATGTATGTATATGTCTACTGCCATGTAAGAAGTAGGGTGTAATTTATATGTATGTCTGGAACTGCTAACTGCTGAAGAACAGAAGAGCATGTATGAGAAGGTTAATGAGAGTAAGTGAAGCAAGAGAGATTTTTCAGAATCGTTCCATGTATTTCTGTATGTATATAAGAACATAGCTAACCTCATCCTATAATCCCAAGTGACTGCGGATTTGTTCCTAGGAAATTAAGGAACATGAATATATTATGATAGTGGTTTAAGTAATATTTTGGCAAGAGCAGTCAGTGATATTAATATAAGCTTAACGACTGTAAATTCTTATGAGGTAAAGCGTGGTTTTAGTGTCTATCCTTGATACTAATAATGTCTATGGTCACTCATATCTATGTATGTTATTTAGCAGTCACCATTTACAGAATCTGACTATAGAAGTAAGACATCCATCCACATATAAAACAAGTCAGTAAAGTAGTCAGTGCCTAATACAGCGATACGGTTCACTACCTATCACGTTGGGTGTTGTCTATCTAGTGAAACGCAGGCTTCGAGTGACCTATACCTAACATGACTTCAAAAACGGAGATGGGTACTCAAGCCTCTGACTGGGGTAGCCACAATAAAAAGGGAAGTCTATAATAAGTCGTGAAGTATATGTTGTCCTTTTGCTTAATTTCATTGATCTAACGAAAACAAGGATATCCAGCCTGTATGCGTTTAATGAAAACTTCAATAACTAACTAATAATATGCTCCTAGACCATACCTCAATAGATTTTATTTAGGCCCTTATACAAACATATGTATAAGTATTTTCATTTTTTTTGAGGCGGACGGAAACAAAACCTCCCTGGTCATTTTAACATGAATATTCGAATTTAAATGACACGTAAAACATTGGTGACAGATTGTTAAACCATCACCCATTAGATTCCATTTACCCCTACTCTCTAAGTCTCCTCCTACGACTTGTCGGTAAGAACGGCAGCTAGTTCGCATCCTTTTTACGTCTGAACTAGCATGGGTACTAGGGATATTCAACGATCGAACAGCAGTATTAGATTTCGTTTCGTATTACATGCATTAACACTCGCTTCGGAAAGTTTGCTCAAGTAAAAGCTTCGTGGAATAGGGTTATGATAGCAAAGGATTCAGTGTGAAAGATTTACGTCTTTTACAAGCTTGGGAATTTAATAGTATGTAGCCAGCTGTACAGTAATTTGACGTAGCTCAGTTGTTAGGGGCTTGACACTGTATCGAGAGTACAGGGTTCAAATCCCACTTGAGCATGTACCATAGGAAATGAAGTTTAATGAATTTCTATGTATATTTTCGTAATAAAAATACATTTACAAAATGCGTTGAATACTACGGTGAGGGAATAACATCGTGAGGAAACCTACCTGTTGCCAGAACAGGTAATAGTTAGTGCTTGTAAATGGCGACTTGGCTGACCACCAGTCACATTGAATACTAACTATCTGGTTAACACGTGGGTGGGAGGTGGCAATAGAATTACTACCTTCGCAATTACGGAGATGGACACCTGAACCTCTGACTATCCCGTAAGGGTTAATGGCCGTAAACGCGTAACCAGCTGTTCTATGCTAGTCTGGGACGTGTAAAAATGCTAAATAGGTGTAGCAAATGACTAGCGGTAAATCTATTAGGCGATAAGCAAGCAACTTGTTAAAAAGATTTTATATGCATCAAATTCTCAATATTTATGCTAAAAAATACCATAATTTTGTTGGCTTAAGGTGGAAAAGGAATCTTAACTAATTGCCTTTCTGATTGTTGTGAGCTTCTGTCATGAGTTTGTGAGTAAGATGCTTAGGGCTAATGCAATCTATGGGGTGTTAAAAGCTTGTTACCAATATCGCATATAAATTACATCGCAACGTTGATTTTATTACGATGTTAAAACTCACCGTAATAGTACATTATGATACAAGTGTGCTAAGTTAGTCATTACAGTCGAGGTGGATTCTAAGCCCAAGCCGAAGGCGATGGCTTTAAGGAACCGAGAGCTGTAATGACTAAATGCATACGAATGTCATACGACTATTTTCAACACACTTGTGAAGAAAATATCATTTTCGGTTTCATTTTCTTCCTAGATCGATACGTTCCCCATAGAAAATAAAATCGATGTTACTGAAGTACCGATTTTTTTTAACATCGATTTTTTATTACTCATCTCAAGTTCCATATGTGAAACTTATTAAAAGGAAACAAATAAAAAGTTGCTTTACTTTATGATGAAAATGATGTTTAGTTTATTAGGTTGTATAACTTTACAGCACAAGTGCGATAATATAATACAAAAGTCACAGTTTGATAATATGTCAAATTACATGCCTAAATTCCGTGCAATTATAGTCACTTTATGAGCAAGTGTGTTGAAAAATAAGTTTATTTACTATCACCATATACAGTTTTCTTATATCTGTGAACATATCCAATATACGCTTTTAAAGTTTTAGTGTAATCATCTCAAATTCAGATAAATGTACGTATTAATAGGCTCTGTACGTATTAAAAGTTCTTTAAATCTTTAAAGAACTTTTGTCACAATAAAGCCCAAAAAGTCATCAGCTTTTAGTACAGGATTCACTCAACATCCTAACAAGAAGACAGCTGAACACATATTAATCTTCCCAGAACAACAGAAAACCAAATCGCTATTAGATCAACATATTTTCCTCCTATTTTTTCCTTACCAAATACCAATACGTCAATATGGCAACCCTAACGCTGTGATATTGGAATTTTTTGCAATGCAATGCACAATATGTTCGCAGCTTTGTGATATTGCACTGTAGGGTTAGCACAAGCGTGGTCGCATTTTACAAAGGGATAATGTGGGTTCGTGGCTTGTTTTTGTGGTCGACATAGTGTGAGAAACGTTTGACTACAAATATTTATTTATTTAATAATTCTTAAAAGAAGGTTGCGGATTGAAAGAAGATGTAGTGACTAAGATTGAAAAGGGCATGCTTTGATGATTTAGACATGTTATGCGGATGAATGATAGCAGATCGACAAAAGGAATATATATGAGTGAAATGGAAGGGCGGTTACGTAGGGGCGTGCCAAATAAGACAGACAACAGTCAGATAGACGCTATATTGAAAAAGAGTGATGTTAGGAGTACCTATAACCGCCGAGTGTGTGTGAGAATATACATATATGAGTGTCAATGAAGCGCAAGTGGTCTGCCAGGTTCGGGACAAATGGGGATCCGTGATCTCTGCCAACCCCTCTACAGGGAATCAAACGTGATGTATATTTATGTATTAATTCTCCAATGTACGTCACCCTAACAGGTAACCTTTTGGTGACGTACTAATTACAAGGTTATCATTATGAACAATGCATTCTTCAATAAAATGAATATGCCTTGGTAAACATACATACATACACATCACGCCTAATTCCCTGTAGAGGGGCAGGCAAAGATCACGGATCCCCATTTGTCCCGATCCTGATAGACCACTTTCGCTTCATTGACACTCATACATCTCATACACACTCGGCGGTTATAGGTACTCCTAACATCACTCTTTTTCATTATAGCGTCTATCTGACTGTTGTCTGTCTTATTCGGCACGCCCCTACGTACCGCCCTTCCATTTCACTCATATATATACCAATCACCAACGGTCCATATAACATCTCTATCACAATATTTATGCTAAAAAATGGAAAAGTTTTCATGTCTACTGCAAAAGGGAACACACAATGTTCCCTTTACAAGATTTTGTAGAAAAAGTTAATTGAAAACGCTGTTTGCACTTCTGCGGTATTTTGCCCACTTTTTCGTTGTTTGTTAGGAGCCGATATGTTTGTTTGTCCAATCGAGTACTGTCTATATGGCTTTGGAATTTGCATGTCCGGTCATAGCTGGAATTTGAAAATTAAAGAGGTTTTGTGATACAACATTCACGTCCTTTATTCCTTTCAGGGTGGATAAAACCACGAAGAGACTTTTAGCATGAATACTGGGGTTGTGATGTCATAATGATACAACTTCAATATTATAATATAATCGCTGTATTGAAAAAGGGTGACGTTAGGAGTACCTATAACCGCCGAATGTATAAAAAGATGTATGAGTGTAAATGAAGCGAAAGTGGTCTGTCAGGTTCAGTACAAATGGGGATCAGTGATCTTTGCCTACCCCTCTACAGGGAATCAGGCGTGATGTGTATGTATATATGTATGATGTCATAATGGAACATTGGTGACAGCTAAACATGATCATATTTACCCCTAGTCCCTTAGTCACCTACGACATGCCAGGAAGAACGACAGCTAGTTAGAATTCTTTTTACGTCCCAGCTAGCACGGATTTTTTTCTTCTTTTATCTCAACAGATTTTTCGATTGACTCAAGGGTGAATATCTTATCCGATCATTCTTCCATCAAATTAGGATCAAGAGGGAAAATCTACCTATTCCGAAATTGGTATCAATTGTCATTTATTAAATTGGACGCCATTTTGTTGTTTGCCAGTAATTCGACGTAGCTCAGTTGTTTGGGGCTTGACTCTGTATCAGTGGGTACAAGGTTCAAATCCCACTTTAGCATGAAACAATGCAAATGAAGTTTGATGAATGCCTATGTAAAATTTCGTAATAATAAAAAGACATTTACGAAATGCGTCGAGTACTACGGTGAGAGAAAACATCGTGAGGAAACCTACCTGTTCCCCAAACAGGTAATAGTTAGTGAATGTAAATTGCGACATGGCTTACCACCTGTCATATTTATTACATAAATTACCAACGAGAGATACTGCTTGTCTGGATCACATCTTTTTGCGTTCATGCTATCCTGCTAAACTTCTATTGGTCGAGTCTCCAGTCACCGACCACTATCCCCTGCTGCTCTCACTCAACTGTGCAATTCCTCGACAATATGCAGTTACATCCATAACTAAGATTGATTATGCTGCTCTTGATAAACACATGGCCGAGTTGAAATTTGATGAAATACTTCTGTGTGATGATCCTAACAGAGCTGCCCTCTTGCTTGTTGACCTTCTTTCTACCACTATAACTAAATACACTACTACTAGGGTACTGCGGAAAAAAGATCGACTCATTAAGCCGTGGATGACACCTGGTCTGCTTCGCTGCATAAGGAATAGAGATCGGTTACATCAACAATCTAAGAAATCTCCAAATAATCAGATCTTACGTATAACATATTTAAGATATCGAAACTTTTTAAACAAAATTCTGAAAAAGAGTAAGCAAATATTCGAATCATCTACATTGCAAAGAGCTGGATCGAATAGCAGGAAGCTATGGCAAACGATTAAAGAAATAACTAATACGACGAAAGTTAAGCATCCTCCAATAGAGCTTTTTACATCCGGTACACCCAAACAATCTCTGAACAAGGTCAACCAGTTTTTTGCTGAAGTGGGGGAGACACTTGCAAATAATATTAAACAACCTCCTAACTGTTCCATCGTCACTGACTCCGGTGCTAACATGTCCTCTTCGTTTGTCCTTCTCCAGCCTGGACCTTCGGATATAATAACGACCATAAAGTCTTTAAAATCTGGTGCTGCTGTGGGGTGGGATGGTATCCCAACAGCTTTCCTCAAAAGATACTCCAATGTTTTATCACAGGTACTCTGCCATGTGGTGTGTCTCTCTTTTGATCACGGTGTATTTCCAGAGTGTTTCAAAAAGGCTTTAATTCATCCGGTTTATAAATCGGGAGATAAGTCATTGAGTACAAACTATCGACCAATAGCTGTGTTGTCTTCGATTTCAAAGCTGGTGGAGCGAATACTTAATGAACAGTTGCTTAATTATCTCGAGTCAAATTCAATTTTATCCCCCAACCAATACGGATTCAGAAGAGGTATGTCCGCATCTGATGCAGTTCTGCACCTCACAAATAATATTGTCGAACACTTGAATAAATCCAAACGCATTCTTACCATCTTTTTGGACCTGCAGAAAGCATTCGACTCTATACCCACGTCTTTACTTCTGTCAGAGCTGTATTCGGTGGGCGTAAGGGGCGTTCAACTGGATCTTCTTGCATCTTATCTCACTGGGCGCACTCAGATCGTGAGGGTTGGTGAATTTGCTAGTGATGAACTGAGTACGCGGTTTGGAGTTCCACAGGGGAGCGTGCTGGGTCCAACACTTTTCTTGGTGTATATTAATGGGTTGTGTGCTCTTAAGATCCCCCAGTGTACAGTGACCTCATTCGCTGATGATACTGCATTGACTTTCGTTGCAGACTGCTTATCTGATTTGAGTCGTGTGGCACAGGAGGGACTCACGAAGGTTCATGCTTGGCTGTCTTCACATTACCTGACCCTTAATATCGCCAAAACTAATTGCATCCTATTTTCAATTTCGTCACTAGGCCGTCCCAAAGATCTTCCTCCTCTTCGGGTCCATGAATGTTCCCAGTCGTCTGAGTGCTGCTGTCCGTCCATAGCCTATGTGGATTCTGTTAGATATTTGGGTGTCACTATGGATTCTTTGCTTTCATTTAGGATACACGTAAACATACTGGTGTCAAGAGTGCTGAAATTGACATACATTTTTTACAAATTACGAGATATAGCGAGCTCTTCTCTTATTCGTACCACATATTACGCACTATGTGAAAGTATTTTGAATTACGCTATTGCTTCGTGGGGTGGGATCGCTAAAACTTTGTTAAAGCCACTAGAAATTGCGCAGCGAAGGATACTGAAAGTGGCCACGCACCGCCCCCTATTATTTTCGACTCACACACTATACCATCAGTATAAAGTCCTTTCAGTACGGAAGCTGTACGTACTCAGTATTGTCATGTACCAGCATAAAAAACTACCATATACTGAAATAAGCAAACGTAGAGCGGACCTGGTTTGTACGAAGCCCTTTCCACATTACAGTTTTACTCAAAGACATACACTGTTACTAGGACCTCATCTTTATAATAAAATAAATAGGGAGACTAATATATATCCGAAGTCTCTATTCGAATGCAAAACAATAGTTAAAAAGTATTTGTATGAACGATCGTACGATGAAGTCGAGAATATGATTGTATTCGTTTCATAATTTTACTACAAATTTTGTAATGGAAGTTTAACTATCAGAAAACGGCTCTATCTTGAATGATCGACAATTAGTAGTATAATATGATATACGTGTATAACATGTTTTATTGTTTTTTGAATGCTGTATTGTTGGTGTATTATGTTTTTCGTCTTTGTTTGATTGTTTTTCTTATTGGCATAGTGCCGTGGGCATGTGATTGGGTTTGACACTCTACTTATTATTTTATTATTGTATAATGTAGGGAATGGCCCTGTCTGTCACTAATCTGTGACAGCAGGACGATCAGTTACAAAGTGTACTTTAATCAAAATGTCTAATTTATAAGGTTTAAATTGTATCTTTTGGAAAATAAAGAATTATTATTATTATTATATTATATTTAGTACTGTCTATCTGTTCAATACATTATGAGAAAGGTCTTAGGTTCGAATTCCGGCTGTGGCATATACCAATAAATGAAATGAGTGTTGTTCATTAACGTACAAACTTTACAGTCGCCAACAGTTATAGAAAACATCGTGAGGAAACCTGTACCTATAACCGCCGAGTGTATATGAGAAGATGTATGAAAGCCAACGAAGCGAAAGTGATCTGTCAAGATCGGGACAAATGGGGATCCGTGATCTCTGCCTACCTCTCTACAGGGAATCTGGCGTGATGTGTATGTATGGGTGTGTATGAAGTGTGTATGCACAAGTGATGAAGCGTATATTTGTATGTGTTATAATAATTGTAATATTTCTGTTTTAAAACAAATATTTTCATAACGGTAACACAAAAATAATCACACGTAAGTCTTTGAACTTAAACCCAGATACCGTTGGATTATAACTTTAATCTTCATAGAGATAAGCTCTAAATTCCCTTGTAGGTAGGCAATTACGTTAAAGATTAAATAAACCACGCCCCCAAGGAATATTTTACAAGGAATCATGTTTAGAATTTTGTCAAGGGCTGCTTAAGGGTTATAGGGTACTGTATTATGAATTTGTATTAGATATTCAAGGCTGTATCGTAACTGGTTAAATTCTGTTTTAATAAGGTTAAGGTTCTGCTTTAGTTTACAGGTATTAACATACAGAGGCCCAAGTCTACGTTTTAGCACAAACACAGTTCAATATCAGGTCAGTAATAGTGTAAAGTTGGTAGAGGATAACCAAAAACAAAAAAACAGCAAGTGTCAAATTTCGCTTAAAAATAGCAAAATTTGTCACTTTTTCCAATCCACTACTAACTTTACACTATTACTAATCTAATATTGAACTGATATTTTGCAAAAAGCATAAGTGGACAATGGTAAAATGTCTTTATTAAACACTATTTATAGGTTTCCTGCTTAAACTATTAGCAATTAGGTAATATTTACATAAAAACCTCTAATCGAACAGAACCTTGGGTACTAAATTAATTACGAACAAATATACGATTTATATGGCTATCCCAACGGACAATATCATTACACCAAGTCCCATAATCATCTCCAAGAACAAACCAGAATGATTAGTCATCATTATTTTGACACAGAACAAACAAACTCTATCAGCTTTATTCCATTTCATTAAGCTTAGATATCTTGATACAGTCTTTTTCATCCCCTTTTACTTAGATAAAAAAACGGTCGCTCTTAGTATGCCCGTATCTAGTATACTTCTTTTATAGGACCGATATTCGGGTTCAATTTCCACCGATTCTTAGTGAATTATACATATCAACATATAAAGGGTATTTATTATTACATCTATATACACATTATGCCTATTTAATTTTAGTTAGAAGGCAAAGTTTACAGATTCCCACTTTTGCCTATCCTGACGAACCACTTTTGCTTTATTGACATGCATACACCTTGTCACTCGGCTATTATAGGCACTTCCAACGTCACCGCTTATTTGCTCATCATATATCTATCTTGTTAGTCCGACCCCTATGAAATCGGGTTTTAATTTCACGTTATATCACACACAAATAGAGACAAATTAAATATTTTGTTACATAAATCGGTATTAAATGGTGATAGTTATTGAATTATAATATAAACACCAAGCGTTAGTAAAGCGTTTTTATATTTAACCGACTTTTTGTTGAGTCTGTACGTTCTTTTTTTACAATATACTTACAATATTTAATATATTATATTTTCTTTTTGCAAAAAGTCGGTGACCGATTCTCGGTAGTACGCACACATAAATTATCAGCTCCAAAGCTATAGTTAATTAATCTTAGCGAAAAGAGAATGAATGAGTGAATGGCAAAATGAATGAATGGGAGTGATGGTGCTGTTTTTATGAATCCAATGTCTTGTCTAATGAATCTGTGGGCAGATTAGTCTATTATGTTGGCAAGTCTATTTATAAGATAGACTATTATGATAGTCATTATAACTTGAAAGGTCAAGTTATTTTGAGCTTAGAAATGCTAATTCGGGACTATATAAGAAATAAGAAATATAATTTACCTTCAATCTTTTTGATACTCGGGATAGTCAGTGTTGTGACTGCCTATTGCCTTATTTGCAAAGGTGTTTGATGTCTCAATAAAGGAATTATTAGATGATTATTAACCACTATAGATGTAATGATATGATAGTAACCAATATAGGGAACATAGTATCTACTATGTCACTTTTAACAAAAATTTTATATGAAACATTTGTGTCAGGTTACTAACCAATCACCCAAAAGATTCTATTTACGACTTGCGATAAACGGCAGCTAGTCTTCCTTTTTACGTCCCAGACTAACACGGGTTAGTATTTTAAAATTAATTTAACCCTTAAGGCGGTTTCTTATCGCGTTATTACCTCCTCAAAGGTTATCAGTCCTTCACAAAAAATGAAAGAGGCCAAATTAAGATTGCGCGTGGATATGACAAGCTTATTTTGGGGTTAGGAAATGTATTTACACTAGATAAAAACTCGTTTCGTCTAAATAATAGTAAAAATTGTAGTCATAATATTATTTGAGTTGTTTGGAGCTTGACTCTGTATCATTGGGTATAGGGTACAAATCCCACTTGAGCATGTACCAATGGAAATAAAGTTTAATGAATTTCTATGTACATTTTCGTAATAAAAACACATTTACGAAATGCGTCGAATACTACGGTGAGGGAAAACATCGTGAGGAAACCTACCTGTTCCCCAAACAGGTATGGTTGTAGACGAAATTTAGTGCTTGTAAATGGCGACATGGCTTACCGCCTGTCACTTTGAGTACTAACTGGTCAACACGTGAGTTTGTGTTGGCCTTATAATTACTACCTTTGCAATTGCGAAGATGGACACCTGAACCTCTGACTACCCCGCAAGGGTTAATGGTCGTTACTCGTCTAGTACTCGATTTTGGCGTTATCTAAGTAGAAACATTTATATACGAAATAATGGTACTATAGTTTTTCTGCTAGTAGTTAGAATTTAATTAACGATCGGTAAACGGTAGAGTCATAGTTGTAAGACAACCAGTGCCACTCAATATATTTCAACGTTCAATGAATGTACTATTACTGTGCTTATATTGTGACGACCTCCGTGATCGGTTAGACACCTGAACGCTAATTGTGGGGTCCCGGGTTCGAGTCCCGGTGGAAGCAGAGTTAAGAACTACGCTTTTCTACTGCTTTCCAGTCTGGTTGTTGATTATATATGCTATATATGTATTTATCTATATATAATATGTATACATTTCTTTAATATACGTTGACCAGTACCCTTAACACAAGTCTTAAATGTACTTACCGAGGGACTAGTTCCATCAGTGTAATAATGTCCAAATATTATTATTATTTATATTGAATAAAAATTATTTGCTTTGAAATACTTGATATCATTTGCAAGTACATTTAATATATACTTCCTTTTTTATTTTGTCGAGGCAGTCAGAGGCTTTAGTTTCAATGTTCTAAATTTTGAATTCATGTTAGGTATGAGCCACTCAATACCCGCGTCACAGATAATAAAATACTACATACAGTAAGCCCGCGTGTAACTGATAAACATCACCCAATGTGATAGGTAGTAAACCGTATCTCCGTATACAGGCATTAGTCAAAACCAAAACATACAAAATTTCACACTATATATATAATATTGGGATCTAAATAAAACCAACTAGATAAAACCAAAGAGTACGTTTAATGCAGGATTAAACTATTACTATATAGGTGAAATTGAGAAACACACACAAACCTCTAACTACCCCATAAAGCATATAGTCGTGCTCTATGTTATATTAATCAACAAACAATATTAATACTGTAATTTCCTGGAAAGCAATCAATATCCTTTTTGATGTATTGGCTGAATCGAGGCAATCCCTTGTCCCTGCAGGAACTAATCAATCCAATAAATATTTGATGGACTTTTGTTTATTCGGTCGCCATGGTAACGTGTTTACGTGCTACTGCGTTCTACATATACACAAGCGAATTATATTTTTTGGTATGGACAGAGTAAAAGGTTTTAAAAGCCGTTATGTTACAGTTAGCTTCAAAATACGAAAACTGATTAATTTTTTAGAATGACTATAACTAAGTCTGGTTTTCAACGAAATTGTAGTTATACATATATCTTTCAACTGTACATGTAAACAGCATTAGAAAAATTAAGAATATTGAGTCCCAATAAACTATGTAAGGACTACAAATATTTTAATATTTTTTTCATAACAATAATATTACGAGTACAACCCTAATAGTTATACTACAAGTACCCTAATACATCCTAGCTACTGTCCATCCCCCAAGGTTAACAGTAGTAAAGTGTAGATATATTAGGTACTAGGATAACACAACCAAGTAAGAAGTTTTTTTTAATTCTTTATGAAGCCATTCACCACTAAGGTTATGTCGGCAGAAGTACAAACACTGATGCCACGGCGTTTGAACTTCTTGTTATTCCATCGCCATAGTTACACCAACGCCGCCAGCTGCTACAACCGAAGAAAAACGAAATCGAAGTCCCAATTTTTCTCTTTTTTGTTCTTCGGTTCGTTCCAGTTGAGAATCCAAATCTTATCCCAAAGCAAACATATTTAGCCAATTTGGCATCACTATTGACTAAATATTCAGCCGAAAATAATTATTTGTATTTTCAACTTTCACTGAGCTGCTGACTTTGTTGACGCACCATAGACGGAAGTATGAAGATTAAATACTATAAATTCACCGTCAGTGGTTGAATTAATAGTGGAAATTTCGTATGCTCTGTTTTATAGCTTTCCTTCAGTTTATCTTGAAGAAGTCTGCGACGTATCTGCGAATGACAGGTACTTATGATCCAGTTATGGTCTCATTAGACGACTGATGATATCTCCATTGAACTAAGTTCATTTATTCCTCATGATATCTCCATTGAACTAAGTTCATTTATTCCTCATGATATCTCCATTGAACTAACTTTTAGAATTATATGTCTTTGTAGATAAAAGAAGTAGAAAGTTAGGTAATGGATAAAAGACAAACGCATTCACGGCCATTAACCCTTGCGGGGTAGTCAAAGGTTGAGGTTTCCATCTCCACAATTGCGAAGGTAGTAATTCTATGGACACATCAAACCCACATGTTGACTAGATAGTCAGTACTCAATGTGACAGGTGATCAGCCATGTCGCTATTTACAAACACTAACTATTACCTGTTCGACGAACAGATAGGTTTCCTCACGATGTTTTCTCTCACCGTAATATTCGATGCATTTCGTTAACGAATTTTTATTACGAAAATCTACATAGACATTCATTAAAATGCATTCCCATTGGTACATACAAGCGGGATTTGATCCCTGTACCCACTGATAAAGAGACAAACCCCAAACAACTGAGCTACGTCGAATCCCATTAGCTAATAATAACTAACAACAAATATTCTGAAAAAGTCGGTAGTAGTCAATTTTGGACGTACATAAAATGTTAACTAGCATATTTTTTGGCATTTTATAGAACGTAGCTTATCAATATTGAGAATGAAATATAACTTCTTCCTGATTATCCGACTTATCACTTATATTTCAAATCAATGTCCTAAAATGATTACACTAACATTACCTAAGATATTGTGTCCAAGGTTTTGTCCACCCTAAAAAGGATCGAAAGACATATGTTTATGAGGGTATACATAATAACAACCTTCGTAGCGCGATCGGTCAGCCGCCTGAACGCTAATCGTGAGGTCCGGGGTTCGATTCCCGATTGATACAAGCCGTGTCTATCTGACTGTCATATGTCTTACAGGGCCGCCCCCACGTAACCGTCCTTCCACCTCACCCACATATATTCCTTTTGTCAATCTACTATCATTCATCCGCGTAACATGTACAAACCATCGAAGCATGCCCTTTTCAATCTTAGTCACTACATCTTCTTTCAAACTGCAACCTTCTCTTATCACACTATTTTTCTTCTTTCAATGTCACTCCTTACATGCTTCTCAGTGACCGCATTTTGACGGCATTGATTCTACCTTCATTCTTCTTTCGCTATATTCAACTTTCGCTACCATAAGTCAATATTGAAACCAGCACAGCCCTAAGAATAGCCATACGTGCCGATTGTGAAACCAACTGGCTACCCATAACACTATACATGGCCCCATTAATCTTATTTCCTGCACACACTCTACGTTCAATATCTCCATCACACTTTCCGTTACTAGTAATATACGTTTTATTGAAAAAGGATGACGTTAGACGTACCTATAACCGCTGAGTATGTATGAGGTGTATGAGTGTCAATGAAGCGAAAGTTATCTGTCGGGATCGGGACAAATGGGGATCCGTGATCTCTGCCTACCCCTCTACAGGGAATCAGGCCTGATGTGTATGTATGTATGTATCATATGTATCATAAGTATATATTTCTTAAATATACGTTGACTAGTATCCTTAACACAAGTCTTAAATGAACTTAGCAAGGGGCTAGTTGGTGCAAGTCTAATGTACTTAGCAAGGGGCTATTTCGATTGGTGTAATAATGTCCAATTATTTTATAAACCGCGTCGAAATAAAGATAGTCATATGTTGAATACTTTTCTCCTTACATACACTTGCAGCAAGTAAGTAGTAAAGTGAACCTAAAATGGCGGAATGCTCTTATGCTAATAAGGTCCCTAGGGTATAGTTTTCCCGAAAATAAGCAGGTCGCTATCTCAACTGACATGTTTATGGATATGGTTTTCTATATTGGGGGTGCTTTTTGGTAGTTTGGGACTTTAATAATGTAAGTAGCTGTTTATCTTGGTAATTGGCAAAGTAATAAATGTGCTACTTTTTGATAATGGTATGGTAAATAAGATTTTGCTTTACTAACTCACATACACACAAAAACATACATACATATACATATAAACGGCTCAGTGTATTCTATAAGAACAATTGAATATAAATTTTATTGTAGCTATTTTAACGCTGTCAATTTAACTTTTGAAGTAATATGCATATGTAAAATTCTTTATAACATAATAAATAACCCAATGTTAATTTATATATCACTGAACACATAGATTAAGACCAACCTTACCAAAGTTTCAATATCAGAAAACGAATCTTAACCATTTCTCTAGCAAAGACAAAAACGTCGGAATGTCTTACCAATCACTGTCTACGATCTGACTTAACAGTTTGACCGCTAACACACGCACAAACACTCATACACACACTCACAAATTGACACACACATAAAAACCTTGTAGGAAAAGTGTAATGGTTTTGATATTTGTTTACGGGTTGGTTTTTTCCTGAAGACACAAAACAAACAAACGCGTTCACCACCATTAACCCTTGCGGGAAAGTCAAAGATTCAGGTGGCATCTCCGCAATCGCGAAGGTAGTAATTCTATGTCACCTCGAACCCACGTGTTCACCAGATAGTCAGAACTCAATGTGACAGATGGTAAGCCATTTTGCCATTTACAAGCACTGACTATTATTATGGTTCAGGAACAGATGGATTTCCTCACGATGTTTTCCCTTATCGTAATATTGATTGCATTTCGTAAATGTACATATTTTTATTACGAAAAAGTACATAGAAATTCTTTAAACTTCATTTCCATTTGTACATACTCAAGCGGGATTTCAACCCTCTACCCACTGATACAGAGTCAAGCCCCAAACGAATTCGAATAGATACCAAAGCCAACATAGATATACATACATATAAATGTATATGTATGTGGGTCGTGGCTGTATCCCAGAGGGTAAGACCTCGGAATTCGTATGAGAAAGGTCCTAGGTTCGAATCCCGACTCTGGCATGTACCAATGAATGAAATTTAAATATGTGTTTTTCATTTACGTACATAATTAACAGTCGCTAACGGTGAGGGAAAACATCGTGAGGAAACCTGCCTATCCCTCAGGATAGGTAATAGTCAGTAACTATATAGGATGATACGGTTCACAACCTATCACGTTGGGTGCTGTCTATCTAGTGATACGCGGGCTTCGAATGACCCATACCTAACATGCCTTCGAAATTTCGGAGATGGGCATTCAAGCCTCTGACTACCCCGCCATAATAAAAAAGGGAGTGTGTATACACAAGTCGTGAAGCGTATGTATGTATGTGTGTGGGTCGGCAATTTTCCTTGTTATATTTGCGAAAAGGCTATCCGTTTCTGAAGGATATTGGGAAATGGGGTAGCTTCGATATTGCCAATATATGCGGAGGAAATAATAAGTCGCACTGTTATTACAACAGGGATCAATTGGGGTGAAAGACTAGCAACCTGTCGCCAATTAAGGCAAACCGGCAAAAAATTGTGTGTTTTAAGAGAGGATTGTGATAAAAAAGTCTTAAACCATGGTATTATGAAGATAAGATGTAAATATACATAGATTTAAGCTTTTACTTTTTACATAGATATATGGCCACGTAGGTTAATCCCTTTCGAGGTGGATAGAACCTTGGAGACATGAAAACATCTCCTTGGTCACTTATTAGCATAATATTAGGATTGTGAAGTTAAGTTATGGATAGTTTAAAATACATTTTTATATTTAACTAAGCCCCTTAGTCAGTATCAAGTAAAATAAGGCTTCTGAGCAAACCATTAAATGTAACTTAAAACTTATCTAGTAAACGAAACCCGCTAAGATTAATAACTGGAGCCTTCCAACGTTTAATTAACACTTCCATTTATCAAAGCTTTTGTAACAAACGCGAAGCTACCTAATTTGTATTCCTAACATACTTTAAACTGGACTTTTCTTTTAAAGTTCCCGTAGTGACATCTAGTGGTGAAAATTAAAACTAAGGCTGCTATTAGTCTTTGTAAAAACAACAAAACGACTAGAAATATTTACTTAATGTTGTAGAAAGATACATGAAGTGAAGTAAAAGGATGCTTAGGAAGTAAAATTGGTTTGCCAGGATAGCGTATAATAGGGTTTTATGATCAGTACCTACTGTTTTGTAAATGGGCGTAAAGTTAACTTAATTGTATTTTTTATTATTCATATATTTTTACAATTGTTAAAGTTTTGATATTTATTTATTCACATCATTAACACAATAATACAGGCCAACTAATTCGATATACCAATATACAATTACAATAAAAATGCTACAATATGAAAATTTTTACTTTACTTTAACAACAAAAAAGGTGGATGTTTCATCTTAATACAGATTTCCAACTACCAATGTTCTAAAGAGAATTAAATCCTAATGGTTAGGAATAGTAACTTCTAAATGCTTTAAACAGCTCATATTCAATAAGAAAAGTAACACATACACATCACGCATGATTCCCTGTACAGGGGTAGGCAGAGATCACGGATGATAAACAACTTTTGCTTCATTGACCCTCAAACACCTTCTCATACACACTCGGCGCTTATAGGTACTTTTACCTTATTAAAATATTAGATGCACTAAATAACGATTCAGTTTGAAATCCAATTTTGATTTGATAGCCAAAGCATTGAAAAAGCGTTAAACAATTTTATCGTAGACTGCTACGAATAACCGTAGTACACAATTTATTGCTACTAAAATTTTGAGCTTATTTTGCAATATAACCACAAAAATGCTGTAAATATTTTAAGCACTTATTTGAAACAAAACAGATAACGACTGAGACGAAAAATACGAACAATAACGCTTTCACGACAATTAACCCTTGCGGGATAGTCAGAGGTTTGGGTGTCTATCTTCGCAATTGAATTGAACATAAAACTTAAAAGTAAACATCATAAACGAAGGAGTCAATAGAAACCATCAAGCGGTGAAGAAGCGACGAGTAACTTAAAGATACATGTATAAATTACTTGATGATATCTGTAGTCAAGGAACGAACCTAAACACTTGTATTCCTAACAATGGATATAAAACAAGCCAAATTTTCAGTACATATGTACATACATACACATCACACCCGTTTGCTTGTATAGAGGTGTCTCGATTCTAACGCACCACTTTCGTTTTGTTGACACTCATACATCTCCTCATACACACAGGCAATTATAGGTTGTTCTAATGTCACAATTTTTCAATATGGCGTCTATATTACATTTTCAATACTAAGTCTTAAAGGTGTTAACGTTTATAATAACTATTAGATCTCTAGTTCATTTATTCACCTCTTACAAGAATCAAGAAAGACAGCTAGTTACCATTCTCTTTACGTCCCAACTAGCACGGGTAGACACAGAAAGAACATTCCAAGAGAATCGAAGAACACTTTCCTCATATAATTGGAATTCAATGAAATGCAATGATCTTGCAAGGATTCAATATTGGAGCTCCTGTAACAAAGGCCTTCGATATTATGTTCCTGAGATGCGCATTTGAATTCCCTTTTTGAAATTGTGATGGAAAAAGTAAAGATTAAAAGACTATGGACAGTCGTCTATCTTTTGTCGATGTCTAACTGACTAAATATGCTAGCTTTGGGATTATATTTGGATTTTAAATCGGAACAAACCGAAGAACAATAAAAGATCCGTCGTCTATGGTTCGTCAATAAAGTCGCTCAGTGAAAGTTGAAAATACTAATATTTATTTTTGAGGACAACAAAATACAAATATTTAAACAGAGAACAGAGGTTTGGTACAACGACTTCGTTTTTCTTCGGTTGCAGCGGCTGGCGGCGTTGTCGTTACCATGGCAACGGGATATCAAGAAGTGGAAGCGCCATGGCATCAGCGTTTGTACTTTTGCCGACATAATCATTATAATTGAAATGTTTGTGTGGTAAATTACTTGCATTCATATAATATGCTATAGCATGATATCGATAAATATAAGTTACTTTTCGACTAAGGTCAGTTGTTTGGGGTTTGACTCTGTTTTAGTGAGCACAGGGTTCAAACCTTGGAACATAAGCCAATGGTAATGAAATTCTTTACGTTTTCTACGTACATTTTCAAAATGCACCAAATACCGTAGTAATGAGGGAACACATCGTGAAGAAACCTACTTGAAAGTAAATCTGCACTGCACCTGCACTGCAGCGCTATCAATACCAATCTAAAAAAGTTGTTGTTTTCAAGAATCGCACGGCAGGTAATAGTCAGTGCTTGTAAATGGCGACACGGGTTACCTGTCACAGTGAGTACTGACAATCTGGTCAACACGTGAGTTCGAGGTAGCCATAGAATTACTACCTTCGCAACCTATAACTACTCCGCAATGTTCCTTTTGTTTATTTTATTAAAAACAGTTAAGCCAAAGGAAATATTCTTTGATCTACATTCTTAAGTCCTATAACTATTGGAATTTAATAACCTGGCTAAGGCAATAAGGCTCAAAGATTAAATTGCATCTTAAGTCGATATTGTATTCACTATGGTTTAATCATTTTTATCGCGGATAGAACAAGGGTTTACCAAAGCCTTTTTTCTTTTTTAGGCTTTTTTTACCTTAGTCATATAAACTGTCAAGTTCAGTGATGACTATCTGGTGTAAAGATGGTTACATAAACCTTAGAGCAAGAAGTAATGTTATCGAACCCAAAGATGTAATAAAAATAAGGATATTTTTAATGAAACGCCTAGAGGTATTATAGTACAAAAATCTCCTCTCTCTTACGCCTAATCTCTTACTTCTATATGTATACGACAATGAATGAACACACATACATAGACATTCGGAGTAGGAGGTGACTAAAAGACATGTGATAAAAAGGGTCAAGCGTTAGTCTGAGACATAAAAATAATGCTATCTACCGTTGTTGAAAACCAAAATTATCTTATAAACCATTCAGGTAGTAAAAAATATTCTTGTAAACATTCTTAAAAAGATATAATAACCAATACATGTGGCGAGTAAGCTGTCAAAAAGGTTTTAAAACAAATACATCCGCCATTAACGTTTATAGATCGTTAAAGATTTATATTCGCGCGTTATGCCACACTAACGGTTATAGCTTTTCCTTGTTAGGCAAAGTATTCCACATTTGCCTTGATGGATTGACTGGGACGTAAAAAGAATGCAAACTAGCTGCCGTTCTTCCCGGCATTTAATCTATTGGGCGATGGGCTAACATCCTGTCACCAACGTTCCAAATGACATCTTAACCCCAATATTTATGCTAAAAAGTGACCTAAGAGATACTAAATCTCTGAGGTACAGTCCACCCCGAAAATTCGGAACCATATCCAGATCGGAACAAATGGGTATTTGTGATCTCTGCCTACCGCTCAGGAGAACAGGCATAATTGTCTATATGTAATATATTATTATTTATTACTGCAATATTTATGGCGACATGGCTGACCACCTGTCACATTGAGTACTGACTATCTGGTCAACACGTGGGTTCGAGGTGGCCATAGAAATACTATCTTCGCAATTGCGTAGATGGAATCCTGAACCTCCGACTATCCCGCAAGGGTATTGGTCGTGAACGCATTTGTTGTTTTTGTTTGTTTTTAACATAACATAAAAACATAACATACGCTTTACGACTTGTGTATACACACTCCCTTTTTTATTATGGCGGGGTAGTCAGAAGCTTGAATGCCCATCTCTGAAATTTCGAAGGCATGTTGGGTATAGGTCATTCGAAGCCTGCGTATCACTAGATAGACAGCGCCCAACGTGAAAGGTAGTGAACCGTATCGCCGTATATAGGCACTGACTAATACCTATCCTGAGGGATAGGCCGGTTTCCTAACGATGTTTTTCCCTCACCGTTAGCGACTGTTAATTATGTACGTAAATGAAAAACACATATTTAAACTTCATTCATTGGTACATGCCAGAGTCGGGATTCGAACCTAGGACCTTTCACATACGAAGTCCGAGGTCTTACCCACTGGGCTACAGCCGCTTAAAAAAGCGGCTATAGCCCAGTGTTTGTTTTTGTACTGCAATATATCACAGAGATTCGGTCCATTATGCCAATGTGTTCGTCTAAATGGATGTTCCTGATATAGGAGTCCTGTGTCACATCGGAAAGTAATCAATCACTGAAGCACCGATAAATATGCTTCAGTCGCGAAAGTGCCACCAATCAATCGTTCGTGATAGAGTTATCATAATAATTGACGTGTCATGTGATGGAGTAGGATGGAATATAACCAGTTAATTGAACACACGTGGTGATAGGCGGTTGACAGACACACGTTATTTACATATGACGATAATCAGGACACTATTACACCTATTGAACTAATCCTTTGCTAAGTACATTTAAGATTTGTGTTAAGGCTACTAGTCAACGTAAATTTAAGAAATGTATACTTATTATATATAGCATATATAATGAACGAACAGACTGAAAAGCAGAAGAAAAGAGTAGTTCTTAACTCTGCCTCCACCGGGAATCGAACCTGATACCTCACGATTAGCGTTCAGGTGGTTAACCAATCGACCCATGTAGATTGTCTAATACATACATATACGTATATATATCCAAGCCTGCAACACTACGTTCCTAACGGGATAGGTTAAGATCGCCACCTGGAACGGGTAACAAATCTCTCTTGCTTCACTCACATCCATTAACCTTCAGATACATGTTCTTCTGTTCTTCACGCTACGTACACCCACCTTGAGAAGAATGTCTCCAATTTGATCTGTATAAGTTCTACTCGGCCTACCCCGTCCAACTCTACCTTCCACTTTGGCTCTATAAATTCTTTTCGTAACCTTAGTTATATAGTTATGATAGTGGTAATAAATAATAGTCATAGTGTTTACATGTTATATGTGATACGTCTTATGTAGTTAATTTGACAGATAGATGACATATTGAAAAAGGGTGACGTTAGGAGTACATATGTTAACGGCAAAACCCAATTCAAGACAAACTAGTTTGGCCTAGGCTAAACTAGTTCTTCCTACACGCGCTAGGATTAACTAGTAAGGTTAGGTGAGGTTATATGAGATTAGGTTAGGTTAGGTTAGTAGGAAAAACTAGTTCAGCCTAGTTTAGTCCTAAAATCGGGTTTGGCCGGTAACTCACATAACGCAACGGAAGCCATGAAGTAGAAGTACAAATAATACCTACATAAAGGTCGCAATATACGTGAGAGGGAAGCAGCAATCTGCATAAACTATTCCGATTGCAACCGAAGCCCGAGCAACGTTTTGTAAACGAGTTGTTTGCCATTCCATCGCGTAACAGATTCAATTAATATTGAAATGCTCTTCATTATTTGTATTGTGTGGTTTCGTGCTCGTTGTTTGAATAAGCTTGGAGTTTGGTTCAAAGGGTTATAGTTTAAAACTCGATACTGAAAGAGAAGTTTTAGTATACTTACATACATATATTCACGCATCTAAGTACTTATCAAATTA
This sequence comes from Leucoptera coffeella, assembly GCA_030578115.1. Lineage (NCBI taxonomy): Eukaryota > Metazoa > Arthropoda > Insecta > Lepidoptera > Lyonetiidae > Leucoptera > Leucoptera coffeella. The sequence goes on from JAMBLF010000896.1 coordinate 81,644, forward strand.
TTATTCAAATTTAAATTGCTATTTTATATGTATAATTTTATTCTTTATTTTTGTTAATTTATTATTATTTAATCATTAATTTTATTCTGTTATAAACCATGACATTAAGCATACAAAATGGTATGTTATTAACTAAGTATACCTATTTTTATATACGATAATTATTATAAAGTTATAAGTTTATTTTTGACGATCATATAACACTCTCTGTATGCACATTGGAGTTTTTGTCAATTGTCATATAAATTGGTTATGTGTAATAAAAAATCTAATCTAATCTAATCTATCGGGATAGGCAGAGTCTATCGATCGGTACATGGAAGGATCCTGATAAATCTCTCTTGCTTCATTCAAACCCATTAACCTTCTTATACATGCTCTTCTGTTTTTAACACTCAATACACCCGCCTTGAGAAGAATGTCTCCAATTTGATCTGTATAATGTAAACGTAGCTTTACAAGATTAACCAGTGCATGTGAACTAATTTTAATAATGTCCTGGCTATGTAACGAAAAGTTAATAGTAGTTAAATTTCACATTCGCATGAATTATTATAACAAATTCTGACTATCCATTTAACCCTCGTCCTTGAGTTGATTTCTGCGACATAACATTGACGGAAACAGCTTGTTAGTAATCTATTTACGTCACACCTTTAGAAACTTCTCAAGATGGGCGAACGTAGCGTGAAGCACAGAAGAGCATGTATGAGAAGGTTAATGGGTGTGAGTGAAGCAAGGGAGATTTTTCACTCATTCAAGATGGTGATCGATAGTCTCTGCCTATTCTATTAAGGAAATAGAGGCTATATCCATGTTTTGTTGTCCCAGACTAAAACGTGACATCTCCCTATCTGGTATTAATGTGTATTTATGAACCTATTACTATGCGTACTGATGTATCTTCGTAAGTGTATCGCTGAACAAATTAAAATTAAAAAATTATGTACTGTCTCATGTTTGTAAACGTTCCCTGTATTTGTAGTTATAAGCAAAACTGGAAGGGAGAGCTGGTGTCCTAAGACACAGGACTAAATTGTCTTAGTTTAGGCACTAGCTCTCTCACTAACAAGAGATGTTATGAGAGAACATATAAAGATATATTATTATTATTATCTACGATGAATGTATTTATGTTAACAACTTAAATATATTCACAAACTTACCTAATGCATAAAGAAACACAAGCTGTGACGACAAACTTGCGCGATCAAACAAAATTCCCGACTTCCCTTGAAAATATCCTTTGACATGAAGTGTAAGAATTTTAAATTAATCCACTTTAGCATAGTGTGCTTAGAATATTGGATCGAAGAGCGTTTTATGCATGCTAAGTTTCATTTGCATATTAAGGCTGTTGCCAGTTTTGCATAGGAATAATATGCAACGAGCTGTTCTTGCCAAGATGTCTTAATACGTGAATACGTGGTTAAGGAATTAACTTTAGGTATTCTTTAAAGGCAGACAAGCTATAACCACTTTTGATTAATAACTAACGGGACTTATCGCGTATGTTTTTAAATAAAAAAGTTACCTTTATTAACCCGACGTATCGGCTACGTTGCAGCAGCCATGGTCACACACATGGCATATGGCATCGCACATGGTCATAGTGAATCATGTACTTAGGATATTATTAGATATTTCTTTAACACAGACTAACTTTGGGGATAACTGTAGATAAACCCTTAAGTCTTAAAAAAGAGTGACAAACATTTTTCCGAACATTTTTCCCCGTAGAACACGTGATGATGATGCACATCAATGTGAATTCGTGAACTCTACCTACCCCTTTATATGCACATGAACGAAATATGAATGTAAATTGACTAAAAATTATATGCCAATCGTAACCGTCACCTTTTTATGTAGACTGTTGGAGATAATTAAATTCTCTTTCTGTCTGCCACTATATTTGAGATTATGAGAAAGCCATAACCGTAACAAAACACTCACAAGAAACATTAAACGTTTAATGATCCATAAGAAGCAATAATGGGCTGTAACCTAGACCAATATGGTGACTAATGAACGTGAAGCGGTCTGAAAGAGGTGACTTGGCTGAGTTCATACAAACATACACATCACGCCTGATTCCCTGTAGAAAGGTAGTCAGAGATCACGGCTCCCCATTTGTCCCGATCCTGACAGACCACTTTCGCTTCATTGACACTCATATATATTCTCATACACACTCGGAGGTTATAGGTACTCCTAACATCACCCGTTTTCAATATAGTGTCTATCTGACTCTCGTGTATTATTGGGCCGGCCCCTACGTAACCGCCCTTCCACTTCACTCATATATATTCCTTTTGTCAATCTGCTATCATTCATCCGCATAACATGATTATTTGACTAAATATTGACCGAACAAAGACACAGGATAAAATAAGTGATTAATTCGACGTAGCTCAGTTGTTTGGGGCTTGGCTCTGTATCAGTGGGTTAAGGGTTCAAATCACGCTTGAGTATCAATGGGAATGAAGTTTAATGCATTTCTAAGTACATTTATGAAATGCGTCGAATACTACGGTGACCGAAAACATCGAGAGAAAACCTACTTATTCCCCGAACAGGTTATAGTTAGTGTTTGTAAATGGCAACACGGCTTACCACCTGTTACATTGAGTGCTGACTATCTGGTCAATACGGTTTAACTGTGGAGATGAAAACCTGAACCTTTGACTACCCCGCAATGGTTAATGGTCGTTTGTTGTTGTTTTTATTTAAATGATGGTATTGGTATTCTATTTGATTTTGTTTTATATATAATACCTTGTGAATAATTACAAATATATATACTATTGTCAACTTATAGCTTACTTTATTCTATATATACTTGCATATTCGTACATAACCATCACACCCGTTTCCCAGAACAGATGTAAGTAAAAAGGAATTTCGTTGAAAAGAAATATTCGCTTGATAAGTTTAAAAATAAAATAAAATGTTATGGAATAATTAACCTACTACTATGTTAGATTGGACAACAGTAAAGAAGGACGCTTATACTGGTAGGTATCAAAAAAGCCTAAAAATAGTAGTATTAAAAGTACCAACTAAAATACTATTAAACTAAATACTTATACCTAAAAGTTTTACTAGTATACTACGTAAACTTAATACTACTACTTATCTGTGCTACTACTATCAATTCCCCTTTTTCACTACCCAAACTTTTACCATAAAGGGGAGAGTAAAGTAATATAACCTATTAAGGGTCGTCAAATAAAACTCAGGACACGATTGTATGACGCCTAGACTTAAGAACACATACATGTATGTACGTTTTTCAATTCCAATCAATACTACAGTCAACTTTTAGGATAACTAACAGGGTCCATATCTAATGTAGGTTATAAGGTACAGGCCATCGCTCATAACCCAGGTTGTCCGATTATTATAGATGTAACGATTATATTTACATGTAGTTCTTAGAACAGAATAATGTTCATGAAAAGTTTAATAGGAGTGAGTGAGGTAGGAAATATTTGTCCAGGATTTGTACAAAGTGGCGATTGATAATATCTGTCTATGCCATTAAGGACATAAAGGCGGGGTATATGTATATTTTGTGTGACCAACAAGACAAGCCAAGACATTCACATTGGATTCAGTAAACATCAAAAACCTTGACTATTTCAAAACATATATAAGTCAACATATAAAGCTGCCTTATATTATACTCATATTCCTATCTACCCCTTAAAGACTTGCCTCGTACACAAGATGTTCTCTAATGGTTTTACGGTACCAAAGAACGTGTACGAAATACCGGGTGCACATTTGCATTGTAATACAGCGTTCAGGAGTTCTACTTTGCATGCATGGGTTTCATTGCTTGAGCAGGATAGGTTTAAAAGAGATACGTACTAAATAATGTATGTTAGATATTAAATATGCAAACGATTTTGGTCTAAATTTCCAGTTGGAGTATATACAAGAAAAAATGTATTCTAAACATATACATTATATTAATCGACCTCCGTGGCGCGATGGATGGCATAAATGTTAATCGTGAGGTCCCGGGTGCGATTCCCAGTGGAGGCAGAGTAGAGAACTACACTTTTCTACTGCTTTCCAGTCTGGTCGTTGGTTATATATGCTATATATGTTATATATCTATACATAATAAGTATATATTGCTTAAATATACGTTGACTACTACCCTTAACACGAGTCTTAAATGTACTTACCAAGGGGCTAGTTCAATTGGTGTAATAATGTCCAAATATTATTATTATTATACATATACATTCACGTCCGTTCATCTCTTTCGTGTTGGACAGAACCTTGGAAATATAACATGTCCTAGGTCAATTTTAGCATCATTATTGAGGTTGCGATATCAACGGTCCTGTGCTAGTGTGGGACGTAAAAAGAATGCTAACTAGCTGCCGTTCTTCCCAGCATGTATTAGGAGGCGACTATGAGACTATGGGTGAATAAATATTCCATTCTAAAGTTGTCATTTAATTGCGAATTCTAGCTGTTTTTTTCACCATTTCTGAGCGGTAGTCTTACGGTAGATTTATAATAATAATTATTTAGGACAATATTACACCAATTGAACTAGCCCCTTGATAAGTACATTTAAGACTTGTGTTAAGGGTACTGTCAACCTATATTTAAGAAATAAATACTTATTATATATGTTTAATACATATATAGTATATATCGACCGCAGCTCTTAACAATGTTGCATCTGCAAAATGGCTACTTTACAGGACGGCCGTTTAAAGTTTGGAATGTGTATAAAATGGACAAAAGTCAATGTATCTCAACCAAATTTCGTAAAGTATATTTATTTTAATAACTGTAAGTGGTTTTGTAGGTATTTCAAAAAAATAATAACTACAAATGTGTTAAAATGCACATACAACATTCTTAGCTGCTACCTATGACATAGATTTTGTTGGATATGGCACATCCATCATTATTACCGAAACTTTAAGTTCTTGTTTTGGTTGGATGTGGCACATGCATCAATATTATCGGAACTTCCACTTCTGGATATCGTCGCATGTGGCACAACCCACAATATTCCGCGGAATTTGATGGCAATTCTGTGTTGGATGTGCCACATACTTCATTGTTGTCGGAAAAAATTGTCGTCGGGCAAAATAAAGGTAATCAGATATCTTTATAAATTTATCGTAATATGACCCGGTCTCACATAATTAATAAATTTATTATAATGGCCCAATAACAAGGTGCGATATGGCAGATCCCCCGCGCGCGCTCGGATCTGTACCCCTCCCACGCCCCGTTAATAAAATCGTAAGATATTCTGCAACATTATTATCAGTGCAGAATCAGCAGATCCAGCTTTGTTAACCTCAAAAAACAAAAACTATTAACTTTAGGGTAATAATTTTTTGTGGGGTTGTAGATAATATAATTTTAAGCCCTTTGATGCAATAAACCGAAAATCGGAAAAATGTAGATCCCACTTTGTTAATAGCTGTGGTCGATATAATCAACAACCAGACTGAAAAGCAGAAGTAAAGCGTAGTTCTTTACTCTGTCCCCACCGGGAATCGAACCCGTGACCTCACGATTAGCGTTGAGGTGGTTAACCAATCGCACCACGGAGGTCGTCTTTGTTTCTATCGAATTAGATTCCCAATAACATACTTAGTATCACGTTACACGCCACGTTCACGTTATCACCGACCACATGGCACTCAGCATAGAGCCTCCGATACTGGGTAAATCGTTAAAGGACATAAAAGTGGCAGAAGGTAAACGGTCCAATTTCTTGGCATTTCTTCTCTGCATAATTTTGCTGTACGAAATGCCAATAGTTTAATTAGATTTATTTAATTTTAAATTAACTAATTGTAATGACAACTTTTCCGGTGCAAATGTTTTCTTTTTTTTTTTACTTTCAATAAGTGATTTTACAATTCTCATATTGAATCAGTATTTCATTTCAGGGCCGACCACCAACGACCGTTGGAGCAAAGTGGTTCTCGAATGGCGACCGCGTCTTGGTAAACGTAGTGTAGGACGCCCCCCTGCTAAATGGACCGATAACGTGAAAAAGGTCGCTGGGAGTGGCTGGCTAAAACGAGTGATCGTGTTTTGTGGCTTCCCTTGGGGAGGCCTACGTCCAGCAGTAGACTGCAATAGGCTGATTGATGATCATGTTACAAACATTTATATTTAAGCTTAATTAATACGTGGGTTCGAGGTGGTCATAGAATTACTACCTTCGCAATTACGGAGATGGACATTGGATGAGATGGCCTCTGACTACTCCGTACGGGTTTATGGTTGTGAACGCGTTTGTCTTTGTCCTAATAAGCATCAATAAATAACGAGATATTTTAAAAGCAATTAGGAGGTTGTGACGAAGGTTGTTTTTTCCTGTTCCCTCATACATAATGCAGAGGCGATGGGATAGCAACGAAAATAGGCTAATGGGCCAACAGTCTACTAGCACTTATTTATAGATTATTCATTATATGTTGGTATATAATTTAATCTTAAGTATATCGGCTGTCCCAAACCAAAACCTAATAAGAGCTATTATGACGATCTTTCTTAATTTATTATAAAACTGTGTCTAATGCTATAAGACTAGTTGCTCTAACGCACTCAAAACTAAAGGTTATTCTTATTGCTTGTATGACACATAATATAATTTGTTTTGCTCCTGCGTTAAGGATATTCGTTTGGGACAGCCGATATCGTCTAACTACGACGAAATAAGAAGAATGCTAAGTACCTCCCAATCTTCCCGGCAAGTCGTAGGAGCCGACTAATGGACTAAAGCTGAACTGAAACATTTGGGCGATAGAATAGCAACCTGTCACCAATGTTCCATTATGACATCGTAACTAAATATCTAAATATTTATATATCTTATATCTAAAAGTATCTAAATATAAGTACAATTATTCAGGCGATCGTCTCAAAACCAAGCTCAGTCAACCAATATTTCATAGTAGTACTATTTCAACCTTTACTTAACTTGAGCCAGGTACCTTTTACCAATATTCCAGAGTACATCACACCACAACCTATATAATTATACCATAGTTATATGCTAAACAAAACCAAGATGATAATAAAAATAATAATATCGTAGGACATAATTACACCAATTGAACTATCCCCTTGCTAAGTACATTTAAGACTTGTGTTAAGGGTACTAGTCAACGTAGTTATTTAAGAAATATATACTTACTATATATAGATAAATACATATATAGCATATGTAATCGTAGTTCTTAACTGTGCCTCTACGGGAATCGAACCCAGGACCTCACGATTACCGATTACCAAAATAAGTAGTATTCTAGGACACTATTACAACAATTAAACTACGTGCTACTTACTACGTACATTTAAGACGTGTGATAAGGATATTTATCATTATTATTAGGATATAAGGATATTTTGCCTGAGTTTTTGTCTACTCTCAAGGTATAAAAAAACAGATGTTAGTACATGTGTATGTGTTAAGTACAGATTAATAACCAGGTCAAACTAACAACAGCCGTTTTAAAAGTTAGCTACAGTTTAACATATTTGCAACAGCGAGGGCGGTACACGTTCGCTCGACGTCATTCCGGATAACAACAAACAAATATACACTTTCACGACTTTTTAACTCTTGAAGGATAGTCAGGTCAAAAGGTATTCGCTTATACGGAGGTGGTAAGTTCTGTGCTAGATTGGGACGCAAAAGAATGCTAACTAGCTGCCGTTCTTCAAAGTGACTAAGGGACGAGGTTTCAATGGAATCTGTTGGGCGATGGGCTAGCAAACTCCAATCAATGTTATATATAAAAATCTAAACTAAAAATTGACTTGTAAGACATTATCGTTTCCGTGGTTCTGTCCACCCTGAAAAGGATTAAAGTACGTAGAATATATATGTATGTATTATAAGATAGTCAGTTGACAATGTAAAGTAACAGATGGAAAGCGGAATCACTATTAACAAGCATTGACTATACATATTACAAAGAAGGTTTCCTCACGATGTTTTCCCTCAACATAGATAGTGCATTTCGCAAATGCATTTTCATCGCGACATTTAAATACTTAGCAAATCAGAAAACTTAAATCCATATACCTTTTAGGTGGACTCTTTATTTGCACTAAAACAGGAATCAATGATCGTAAAACAAGTTTGGGAAGAATGTTCGACTATTTTATCGTGAAAGCATCACTACATAGTATAAAACAAAGTCGCTTTCTCTGTCCCTATGTCCCTTTGTATGCTTAAATCTTTGAAACTACGCAACGGACTTTGATGCGATTTTTTTTAATGATTCAAGAGGAAGGTTTATATGTATAATAACATCCATTAAATAGTGGAGTAGGCTATTTATTTTGTACCCGTGCAAAGCCGGAGCGGGTCGCTAGTAGATAATAAAATACTACAGGTAAAAGTGTGCTCTGAATCAATATACATAGCTTGCTAAATTTGTAGAAGATATCAGTCTTATTGGCAAGCAGTAATAAGTACATGCAAGCTACAAATAGTCATCAAAAGACAAAAGACAAACGCATTCACCATCATTAACCCTTGCGGGGTAGTCAAAGGTTCAGGTGTCCATCTCCGAAATTGCGAAGGTAATAATTCTATGGCCACTTCGAACCCACGTGCTGATCAGATAGTCAGTACTCAATGTGACAGGTGGTAAACCATGTCACCATTTACAAGGACTAACTTTTACCTATTCGGGGAATAGGTAGATTTCCTCACTATGTTTTCCCTCACCGTAGATTTCGATGTATTTCGTAATTTAAGATGAAGGAAAATATCATGTGGCTGCCTACCTGTACTGCGAACTGCCCCCTAACACGGCTAACCGCCTGTCACATTGAGTACCGACTACCTGGTCTACTCGTGGGTTTACAGTGGCAATAGAATAACTACCTTCGTAATTGCGGAGTTAATGGTCGTGAAAGGGGTTGTATTTAATGTGGAGGCATGCTGCGAACATTTATTTTGTTTTTAAAATAAATATCTGAGTCTGATATATATACTTATTACAGGTCACAGGTCTTAAACGAACTAATACTGACCCAAATCTATTTAATCCCTGTATCTTCGTGAGTAAATCTAGCATTTATTCCGAGTGTGTATTAGAAGATGTATGAGCGTCAATGAAGCGAAAGTGGTCTGTCAAGATCGGGACAAACGAGGATCCGTGATCTCTACCTACCTTACAGGGAATCAGGCGTGATGTGTATGTATGTATCTAATTCCAATTTCTCAGAACTTTCTGGAAGACACAGCTTGACTAAGATCGTTAAATTCACATCAAGAATATTTTAGCTTCCTCTTAATTACTTTCTTAGAACTCAAAAGGTTTGATTTATTATACCATTCATAGAATATTAAAGTGCTCATAAATTTAATTAGTTGTAGGTAGTGGGTAAAATGGAAGGGCTGGGCCAATATGACATATGACAGTCAGATAGACGTCATATTGAAAAAGGGTGACTTTAGAAGTACGTATAGCAGCCAAGTATAAGGAGGTGTATGAGTGTCAATGATGCGAAAGTGGTTTGTCAGGATCGGCATAAATGGGGATCCGTGATCTTTGCCTACCTCTCTACAGGGAATCGATGTAATGTGTATGTTATATTCTGGGCCATAATGATGGTGCTAACCAGCTACTATTTTTTACTATATTTTGTGTATTACAATTATGCATTTGTTTCCAGAATTAGGTAAAAATGGAAATCTTAGTATTTGTCTACCCTTTTGCATGGATGCAGGCGTTATATTATATGTGTGTGTAGGCAATACTTCTCTAAGGTCCTGTCCACCCTAGAGACAAACTCTTACTTAAGCATGGATGTATATATGTATATGTCTGCTCATAAACTCAGATCGAAAATGTGTGAGAGAGCTTTTACGATTGACAAAAAGCTTTCAAGAGCGTAACCTCATAAAATGACCGTAAATTCTTCTTACGCATCACTTATGCTTCCCATTCGCGTTATTTGGGTTAGGAGATCGATGGGCTAGCATTTCTAGTCTTACATACATATACTCACACCTCTACACCCCAACAGCGTAAGTAGGGACTATTGATGGCCACAGATTTTATAAATATTTATATACTCGTATCCAGACATAGTGTAAGTAATGTCATATTGTGTAAATGTTTAATTTTTTTTATTTCTTTATTAAGCCATTCACCACTAAGGTTATGTCGGCTGAAATACAAACACTGAGGCCACGGCATTTGCACCTCTTGTTATGCAGTCGCCATGGTTACACCAACGCCACCAGCCGCTACAACCGAAGAAAAACGAACTCGAAGCTGCAATTCTTCTATTGAGTGTTCTTCGGTTCGTTCCAGTTGAGGATCCAAATCTTATCTCAAAGCGAAACTATTTAGCCAGTTTGGCATCACAATTGACACTTCCTACCACTGCCAGTGATTTGGCAGATATATTTTATTTGTAAATATATTTAGTTTTAACATTTTATTCTATATTTATCAGTTTATTTTCAACTTTATTTATCTAGATATTATTTTGATTTATTACCTCATGTAAATATTGTTTAATAATTAAATATCCTCTTCATTGACTAAATATTCTGCCGAAAATAATTATTTGTATTTTCAACTTTCACTGAGCTGCTGACTTTGTTGACGAACCATAGACGACTGAATGTTTAATTGTATGCTGCACTTTCGTACAGTGTACTATCCTGTCCGCAACATTATATATTATGCCATTTCGATAGGTCTTCGAGGTCCTGCCTATATTAAGGATTGAAAGAAAGAAAGAAAGAAAACTTTATTCACTAACATACAAAAACACAAACATTGGAAAAAAAATGCAAAGAACACCGTTGATGCAGTGAAAAGGTGCTGCCTCAGTATACGATGTAGCTAGGCTACATCACTGGTCCTCCGGCAGCACCCGATTCGGAAACTGTCACAAGCTGCATATAATAAATAACTAACATACACAAAATAATTCATTTATATAACCATCGTGACAAATACAGATATAATACTCATACATAAAATTGATACACAATAATTCATAATCATACTTTGGGGAACATAAACAAGAACATTAGTTAAAGACATGTAAATAGATATAGTCATATACATAAATACACACTCATACATATACGTACATACACATTATATATTGCAAACAGTAATAAGTATATTAAACAAACCCTTTCACGACCATTAACCTTTGCAAGGTTGTCAGAGGACCGGGTATCTATCTCCACAATTACAACGTCGTGATCAATCTGAAACCCACGTGTTGATCGCACAGTTAGTACTCAATGTGACAGCCGTTTCGCCATTTACAGGCACAGACAATTACTTGTTTGTCGATGAGTTAACGATGTTTTAACTCCAGCGTAGTAGTCGGTGCATTTCACAAATGTATTTTTAGTGCGAAAATGTACAAAGAAAATTATCTAACTTCATTTCAATTTGTACAAGCTCCCAGATTAACCTGTATCCACTGATACAGAGTCGAGTCGAGTACTGAGCTTCGCCGTAATAAATTATTTATATATGTGTTTCATTTTTACATACTTATCACACCCTCTCAGTAGACATATACCACATATTATTCACCTCTAACAACATGAAAGCAGCTGGTTACGTAACATAAAGTACCAGACTAGCACCATACCATAATTCACATGAAGTTACCTAAGTCAATACCAAACCAAGTAAAGTAATTAATATTCCGAATAGAATTCTGTTTACCCTGTGTACGAAGTTGGGATTTAGTTATCATTGGCCTGAAGAAACATCATATATATACACCTTATATATATTCACGACCTTTAATCCCTTTCAGGGTGGACAAAACTTTGGAGACACGTTATTTTTTAGGTCAATATTTGGGTTGTAATCACTACATAGTATAAAACAAAGTCGCTTTCTTTGTCCCTATGTCCCTTTGTATGCTTAAATCTATGAAAATACGCAACGGATTTTGATGAGGTTTTTTTAATAGATAGAGTGATTCAAGAGGAAGGTTTATATGTATAATAACATCCATTAAATAGTGGAGTAGGCTATATATTTTATACCCGTGCAAAGCCGGAGCGGGTCACTAGTGTCATATAAAACATTGCAATATTACTACTAATTGTGTTAACAAAAACAAACGCGTTCACGACCATTAACCCTTGTTAGTCAGAGGTTCAGGTGTCCATCTCCGCAATTGTGAAGGTAGTAATTCAATGGCCACCTCGAACCCACGTGAGGACCAGATAGTAAGTACTCAATGTGTGGTGGTAAGCCATGTCGCCATTTACAAGCACTAACTATTACCTGTTCGGGGAACAGGTAGGTATCCTCACGATGTTTTCCCTCACTGTATAATTACTAATTGTGTTACTATCGTTCTATATATTTCTAGTCCCTTAGTCGCCTCCTACGACATACCGGAAAGAACGCAGCTAGTTAGCATTCTTTTTACGTCATAGAATAGTAGGACAAGAAACACTATACATACATACATACAAATCACGCCTGATTCCCTGTAGAGGGGTAGGCAGATATCACGGATCCCCATTTGTTCCGATTCAGACCACTTTCGCATCATTGACACTCATACATCTTCTCATACATACTCGCCGGTTATTGGTACTCCTAACGTCACCTATTGTAAGAAACACTATCTCGTCCTAAATCTCGAAAGGGATAGATAGATAATCCCTCGTAACAGAAAACACTATTTCCTTTCCTTGACATAGTTTTTCGTAATCTTACATACATTCACCTACCTACTATCTATTATAGTATTACTAGTGACCCGCTCCGGCTTAGCACGGGTATAAAATATATAGCCTATTCCACTATTTAATGGATGTTATTATACATATAAACCTTCCTCTTGAATCACCCTATCTATTGAAAAACACTGCATCAAAATCCGTTGCGTAGTTTCAAAAATTTAAGCATACAAAGGGACATAGGGACAGAGAAAGCGACTTTGTTTTATATTGTGTAGTGAAGAGATTCGCGATTTATGCTCATGATTAATAACTAACGGGACTTATTGCGTAAGTTTTTATATAATAAAGTTACCTTTACGTGAAAACCTACCTTTACGTAAATGTCGGGTTAATAAAGGTAGCGATAAGTCCCGTTAGTTATTAATCATATCGACTATCTTTCCAGAAAGGTTGGACAGCGTCCAGGCATATAATATCCTAGGCTGGACCAGCTCTTTAAATAACATGCCAAATATAAGATAGCTAGCCGAACATCCAATAAACTATATTTATGACTACTCCTTTCCTATAACAAATTACTCAATCAATTTTTAGAAAGTAATTAAAACTAGCTTGATTCTGTATCAGTGGGTACAGGGTTCAAATCCCGCTTCAGCATATAACAATGCATCGAATATTACGGTGTGGGAAAACATCGTGAGGAAACCTACCTGTTGCCCGAACAGGTAATAGTCAGAGCTTGTAAATTGCGATATGGCTTACCACCTGTCACATTGAGTACTAACTATCTGGCCAACACGTTGGTACGAGGTGCCCATAGCACACTTGAACCTCTGACTACCCTGTAAGGGTTAATGGTCGTGCATGCGTTTGATTGTGACGAACTGGGATTGTATTTTTCCAATCTAAAAATATACTTACAACCCGAGTTCGTTCGTTTAATACTAATATAGAATTCTCTTTACGTTTGTGTAGTACGAGATCACATTATATTGCAATAACCTACAAACTATTCTCCATAACCGTTGTTCAGTTAAGACCAATAGTCCATATAAAATAGTTATATGTAAGGCATTTATGAATATAAAAAGGATGTGGCAATTCCGATGGAAATGGTCGCCATTTCTTAACGGGCATATCCTTTTAACTCGTTGTTTAAGGTTGCTACACACTATTTCAAGAATCTATATAATAATATTTGGGACACCATTACACCAATTGAACTAGCCTCTTGGTAAGTTCATTTAAGTTAAGGGAACTAGTCAACGTATAGTAAAGGAAAACATAATTATTATAAATAGATAAATACATAGGTATATAGTAAACAATCAAAAACAAGACTGGAAAGCAAATAAAAAGATAGAAAAATATAGTACCAAGGTGATTGAAGTGTTGGACTAGCAAAGCCGCGTAGAACTTATACAGATCAAATTGGAGACATTCTTCTCAAGGCGGGTGTAGCGTAAAGAATAAAAGAGCATTTAAGTCGATTGTACGTAGTGTGAAGAACAGAAGAGCATGTATAAGGTTAATGGGTGTTAGTGAAGCAAGAGAGATTTGTCAGGATCGTTTAAGGCGTCATCTCTTATTTAGAAGTAGAGTCGTCTGTGTATGCTAAGCATCTTATATTTAAATTTAATTACTGACATTAATATAAAACATGAGTAAAGTTCGATCCCCATTGGCGTTTCTACAATCAAGTTTAGATAATATCAGTTTACGGTGAGGGAAAATATTCATGTCGTGAAGATAGGTGAATTATTCGACGTAGCTCAGTTGTTTGGGACTTGGCTCTGTATCAGTGGGTACAGGGTTCAAATCCCGCTTGAGCATGTACCAATGGAAATGAAGTTTAATGAATTTCTATGTACATTTTTGTAATAAAAACACATTTACGAAAATGCTTCGAATTAATACGGTGAGGGAAAACATTGTGAGGAAACCTACCTGTTCGTCGAACAGGTAATAGTCAGTGCTTGTCAATGGCGACATGGCTGACCACCTATCACATGAATGTGCATAGAATCACTACCTTCGCAATTATGGAGATGGAAACCTGAACCTATGACCCCGCAAGGGATAATGGTCGTGAATACGTTTGTCTTTATAAAACTATATGTAGTCTCCCTTAAGGACACGCGGCACGATCAATTGGGAGCCCTATTGATACCAAACGCTACCCTTATTTGACTGTTACATTTATCAAGGGCCTTATTGAAACCCAAATCCAATGTGAGGGGTGAATAGAGGAACATACTTGTTAGGTACAACACCCTTTATCCTTAAGTGTACTTCACGATACGGTAGGGTAAATAAGAAAGTAATAATAGCCGTTGTAATATTTTTTTATATTCGGACATTAATACACAAATTGAACTAGTCCCGTGGTAAGTAAATTTAAGACTTGTGTTAAGGGTACTAGTCAACGTATGTTTAAGAAATGTATACATATTATAAATAGATAAATACATATATAGCATATATAATCAACGACCAGACTGGAAAGCAGTAGAAAAGCGTAGTTCTCAACTCTGCCTTCATCGGGAATCGTACCCGGTACCTCACGAATTAGCGTTCAGGTGTCTAACCGATCGCGCCACGGAGGTCGTCAAAATATATTGTTAGTGTACATATATTTTATTATCATACCAAAAGGTTCCTTGGTAGGCTCACGTTCATTGAAGATAAAACAAGTATATTTCTTTAGAATATAGCATTATGGCATCATACCTTAAGAGCGAAGTGGCTGGTTCCGCCGACTTCTTATTTGAATCCCCTCTCTGGCATGTAACGACTTGTGTAAACACACTCTTTTTTATTGTGGCAGGATAGTCAGAGACTTGAGTTCCTACATTCGAAGATATGAACCACTCAAAACCCGCGTTTCACTAGATAGCCTCCAATGGTAGTGAACCGTATCGCCGCTAAGCACAGGGTTTTACCTATCTCGAGGGATAGGCAGGTTTCCTCACGATGTTTTCTCTCACCGTTAGCGACTTTAAACTATGTACATAAATGTAATCGACATTTTTTAAATTTTAATTGGACTTGCCAGAGCTAGAATTGGAATCTGAGCCCTCTAATAAGAAGTCTAAGGTCTTACCCACTGGGCTACAGCCGCTAAATTTTGTATTTTGTTAAAGCTGAAATTTAATACCATCTCCATTTTTGTATTAAGACCTTCATTTTCTTAGAACAAACTGTTGCCTTAATTAAATGTTTCAATTATCTCTCCCTACCCACTAATATTGGGTATTAGGGTCCTGGCTCATATAGATAACATTATCCCAAAAATGCTTAGCTTTTATCACCCTAAGCTAATTAAGTGATCCTACAAAAGCTTATTTCGAAATAACGATAATAGTTACATACATAATACCCGTGTTAGTCTAAAAAGAATGCTAACTAGCTGCCGTTCTTCTTAGCATGTTGTAGGAGGTGATTAAGTGACTACAGGTAATTAAGTATACAGTGTGAGAGGCTAGCAATCTATCATAAACAAATTAATGCCATTACAATTCTTAATTAAATAAAGAGACAATGGAGATGCAGTCTTTAAAATTCTGTCCAGCGCTAATGAAATATAAGTACTGACTTAACGTAAGACGAAGATCCATAGCTCATATTATTTTCATAGCTCAATAATATTAGCATTCTTAAACAAACCCCTTATTTATAATAATCAAAGTATAATGAAATGAAATGCAATTATGCAATATTCCAGATAAAGATCATAAAATCACTTATTGAAAGTCTTTATCGAAATTCTAAAATGGCTATTCAAGACCTTACATTATCATATAGCCACTTATCATTGAGATTGTTACATAACATAACATACGCTTAACGACTTGTGTATTTCTCCTTTTTTATTGAGGCGGGGTAGTCGGAGGCCGTAATTGAATTGGAGACGAAAAACAAATTAATATATATTAATGTGGAAAAACACATTGGTACATACCATAGTCCTATACGAACGTAGGACCTTTCCCATAAGAAGTCAGAGGTCGTACCCACTGGGCTACAGCCGTTATATAATACTTTTGCTATAAATATTAATATTGTGTGTAAATATGTATTTACATACACACACATCACGGCTGATTCCCTGTAGAGGGGTAGGCAGAGATCACGGATCCCCACTTGTCCCGATCCTAACAGACCACTATCGCTTCATTGACACTCATACATCTTCTCATACACACTCGGCGGTTATAGGTACTCCGAATAAAATATGTATGTGTAATATTATATTCATTGCAAAAGTATTTTTAATTAAAATTTATCAAGCATAGTTCACAAACAACTTATATGGGTTACAACATTTACCGTGCAGAGTTAAATAGTTGCGAAACTATTCTATAGTACACATGTTTAATTTTGAGTTCTGTGTAACACAGTTTAATTACATACATACGCTTCACGACTATTAGGAGCATAGTATACATACATACACACATATATATGTTTGCTTTACGACTATTTGTCCTTGCTTGGTAGTCAGAGGTTCAAGTGACACTGTTTAAAATGTATGCGATTGACTCTTTCGTAACTCACTGGAGAAACAGGTAGGCATCACAAAACTTTAAATAAAATAAAGATTCTGAATCGTATACGTGTCAAATTAACTTCAAAATACACATACACAAATATCACGCCCGTCTCCCTAAAGAGGAGTAGGCAGAGATCAAGGAATCCCATTTATCTCGATCTGACAAAACATTTTTCCTTCATTGACATCCAAACATACTCTTATTCACACTCGACGGTTATAAGTTATTCTATATTCGTTATACTCGTATCAACCTTGGAGATAATATACTTCAGGAAGAAACGTATGAGAATTACTTAGGTGACTTCAAATACATGTAACTGTCGAGTATTTATGATGAGGTATATGGATATTAATAGTGGTTGGCCAGGATCGGAGAAAAAGGAGATGATTCTATGTCCAAATAAAAGATTTCCTTTTAAAAGGTAACTCTATTTACCTAAATATAAGAAACAGTTCTCGTTCGATAACCGAAGTAAATGCACTGATGATGAATGACTATCTTTGCGAGGGAACACATCGTGAGGAAGCCTACCTATTTCGAAATAGCTAATAATCAGTAGCTGTTTACGGAGACATGGTTTACCACCTGTGACACTAGGACCATTTGAATAGTATTAACAAGTGAGGTAAGTATTAGGAATTGACCATAGAATTACTACCTCCGATCTCTCTTTACCTCACTGTAATTAAAATAAGTCCTATAGTATGCAAAAAAAGCAAACGCGTTCAGAACCATTAACCCTTGAGGGATAGTCAGAGGTTCAGGTGTCCATCTCCGCAATTGCGAAGGTAGTCATTCTATGTCCACCTGTTCGGGGAACAGGTAGGTTTCCTCGTGATGTTTTCCCTCATCGTGGTATTCGACGCATTTCGTATATGTGTTTTACCATTGGTGATGCTCAAGCGGAATTTGAACCCTGTACCCACTGATACAGAGTCAAGCCCTAAACAACTGAGCTACGTCGAATTAAGTATGCAAGTTTTTAAACAACTTTAATGTCATAACATTTCCTTTAGTTTTTATCTCGAAATACATTTTATATCTCTGACATTAAAAAAGTAACTATATTTATGTACATACACTTATACATAAACTTTGCCAAACACCAACTCAATATATATATATATACCTACATACTCAGTATAGTAAAAATAATAATAATATTTGGACATTATTACACCAATTGAACTCGACCCTTGGTAAGTACATTGAAGACTTGTGTTAAGAGTACTAGTCAACGTATAATTAATACATATTATATATAGATAGATACATAAATAGCATATATAATCAACGACTAGACTGGAGAGCAGTAGAAAAGCGTAGTTCTTAACTCTACCTCCACCGGGAATCGGGA
Source organism: Leucoptera coffeella (assembly GCA_030578115.1). NCBI lineage: Eukaryota > Metazoa > Arthropoda > Insecta > Lepidoptera > Lyonetiidae > Leucoptera > Leucoptera coffeella. Next base: position 100,266 of record JAMBLF010000896.1, read on the forward strand.
ACCTCACGATTAGCGTTAAGGCGTCTAACCGATCGCGCCACGGAGGTCGTCAAATTATATAACCTTTTTACTCAGTATAGTATTTCGTCATAAATCTTCATCCAAATAAGAGCTCAAGTTTCCAATTTCGGTACACTCTGACCCATTTATTATGAGCCGATATTCACGGATCGAAATCCTTGAGGGGTGCATAAGAATCAGCAAATAAGACTTCCTGTTAAGGGGAAGATAAATGACGTCACAAATTCAAAGGGGACTAGGGATTAAATGAGGCTCTTTTGTTTAGAGGTCTATGAAGGCTTATGGCAAGTGAAGGCATTCCCTTTCGGAGAACAACAGAACTTACATACATACATACACATCACGCCTGATTCCCTGTAGGGTAGGCAGAGATCACGGATCCCTATTTGTCCCAATCCTGACAGACCACTTTCGCTTCATTAACATACATGTTCTCATACACTCTCGGCGGTTATAGGTACTCCTAACGTCACCTTTTTTCAATATAGCGTCTATCTGACTGTTTTATGTCTTAGTAGGCCGGCCCCTACGTAACCGCCAGAACTTAGGGAATATAATATCTGAAAAGTTACTTATAGCAATAATATCGGTGTCATGACATATAATGATGGAATATTGGTGACAATATTTTGTATTCTTTTTAAGTTGACTGTCTCAGCTATTAATCGTGTGAATTGTTACTAATAAGAAAATTTATATTAGTTATACAACCTAACACAATAAGGTAATAACATATACGGTCAAAAATGGCTTTAGACAATGATTGTCTTAGAAGTCCTGATAATTCTGTAAAGTTGCTTAGAAAAATTAATTATGTATTTATGTACTTGTATGAGAGAGATCTTTCGTCACTTCAAATGTTAGTAAGAAAGATGTAAGAAATTTAGAATATTAATAAAAATGAAACATTAGTGTCTTAATGGTCTCTTACGATTATTCCTTCAATAATAAGTAAGTTTAATGTAATAATCTAAATTGCTGAATCATGAAAATTCCCAAGATTTTCGCAAAGTTAAGGACATACTTGAAGATTTGAAGCCTACTTTTAGGAAATCACCACGGTATCTTTTCCTGAACAGAGTATACTTTATGTTATAAAAAAAGTTCACGACCATTATCCCTTGCGGGGTAGTCAGGGGTTCAGGTTTCCATCTCCGCAATTATACGGAATTATCATAGAATTATACGGTGAGGGAAAACATCGTGAGGAAACCTACCTGTTCGTCGAACAGATAATAGTTATTGCTTGTAAATGGCAACATGGCTGACCACCTGTCACATGGAGTACTGACTATCTGGTCAACACGTGAGTTCGAGGTGTCCATAGAATTTATGTTACAATATCCTATATATTTAAAACTTCATGACACATACATATTTTTAGTGAAATTACTTTCAAGACGTTTTAGCATTTCCAGTAGTGTAGAGTCAGCAAATAAAAAAAGGATGACATTTTTAAGATTACCATAAAAGTTATTTTTCATCAACCCCAGACATTTCACAATCGACCCCATTCTCGCTATCATCAGATACATCATTTAAATTAATTATAATTTATATAGAGAGGTAATGTTGACAGTTTCTTGAGGACAGTGCCTTTCTCTGACAGTGATGAGCTAAAGGAGATATTCTTCCTTTAAAATTTTATTTTATTTCTTTTTTTTATATTGTAAATAATAGTTTTATTTTGAATTGATTAAATAAATAAATTATTTAGTAAATTAATTTTTTTTTATTTATCGCCTGATATTTATAATCTTCCTCAATAGCATTTAAACAAATCCCCATTCCTCTGGGGTATTTCTTTTGAGCTAATGACATTATTGCATTCATATCTATAGCCTTCACTATAGCAATTCGAACTAACGTGTTGAGCAGATAGTACTCAATGAGACTGTAGCCGTGTGGTCACTTACAAGCACTGACTGTTCCGGGAAAAATTGGGTTTTCTCATGATGTTTTCCGTCTCTGCAGTGAAGCACCTAAAACTACTTAGCTTCGTTTTTTACTAGATGATCAAGGATATCCATTTTGTCGATGGCTAACCGTTTTCTCCTCATTCTCATCTATGCAATTCCTCGTACACACTCGGCGGTTATAGCTACTTCCATCACTACCCTTTTTCAGATTAACTATATTATCGAAATTAAGTATATGTAACTCTATCTCACGTAACTTTTATACCATATATAAATATAAATCATTTCATCATAAGTCATATTTATCTTAAAAGAAAAACAAGACAGATTTCCCCACACGAGTAAAACTTACTCGTGCCTCCAATTCCGGGAAGCGGTGGGTTAACAACCTCCGCAAATCATTATGGCTTCGAATAACATGTAAGGGGCACGTGATTTTGTTTTCACAAGTACCTCTGCCAATTGATCAATGGGTAAACTTGTATCGAATGTTCTTAATACGATTAAATGGAATTCTCTTACTTATTCGAGGTATATGCTAAAGAAATCAAATAAGAAACATTAATTCATTTCTCGAGTCGTCTATGGTGCGTCAACAAAGTCAGCAGCTCAGTGAAAAGTTGAAAATACAAATAAATTTTTTCGGCTGAATATTTAGTCAGTTGTGATGCCAAATTGGCTAAATATGTTTGCTTTGGGATTATATTTGGATTCTCAACTGGAATGAACCGAAGAACAAGGAAGAGAAGAATCGGAGCTTCGATTTCGTTTTTCCTCGGTAGCGGCGGCTGGCGGCGTTGGTGTAATCATGGCAATGGAATAACAAGAAGTTCAAACGCCGTAACATGAGTGGTGAATGGCTTAATAAAGAATCAAATATATATATATATATATATATATATATATTCATTTCTTTATATCTCTTTTGGGGGTGGGCATAACAATATCAATTAGTTCACTTTTTATCATAGATATTAGGGTTGTGTTGTCATATGGAACATTGATAACAGGTTGCTAGCATCGCCCGATAGATTCAATTTACCCCTAGTTCCGTAGTCACCGTCTACGACATGTCGGAAAGAACGGCAGTTAATTAGAATTCTTTTTAAGTCCCCGACTAGCCTGGAAATTGTACATATATGCATATTTTTGATAATAAATATTGTATTAATTGGCAAATATTAGGTGTCACATTATAAGATTGTATACTTATGTTTTGTATACTGTTACTTATTATTGTGTTGGTAGCAAAGTAGTTTAGTTATTTTTATGAATACTGTAGGTTTAAATTAGAATTAATATTATGTTTAGTTTAAGTTCTATTATGTAACTGTTTGTATCCTAAATAAATAACTAAAAAAAGTTGTAATATATCGACATGAATATGTAAAGAGGGCTAATATAAACCATATAAAATCACGTTAAATACACTTTTTATTCTAATTTAATTGACTAACGCCTCATAGATTACGCTGTAACATAGATTGAAATCTCCGAACACTGCTTTAGTAAATAAATCTAACTCACGGGACTCATTAGCATCGCTATTTATCAGTGAAATGGCTTAGTACTGTGTGAAGGCTGTTTTATATTGATTTAGTTACTAAATACAGCCCTTGTATCCAAATTACAGTTAAAAAACACCATATTAATAATTATAATGCGTAAATATATAACCATTGAGATCAAGGTGATGTTTTCATGTCTACACGGTTCTGTCCGTCCCGAAAGGGATATGTATTTATGTAAACAATTTCCATCGTGTAAGGATTTGTAAGTATAATTTTATTCTACGTCCGCAACAGGATAGGCAAAGACTATTAATTGTCACCTGGAACGATCCTGACAAATCTCTCTTGCTTCACTCACACCCATTAACTTTCACATACATGCTATTCTATTATTCACACTACGTACAACTTGAAAAGGATGTCTCCAAGTTGATCTAAGTTAAGTATAAGTATAAGTTCTACGCGGCCTACCCCGTCCAACTCTACCTTCCACTTTGGCTTTATAGATCCCTTTTGTAGCCCCCTTTCTTCCTAGACTAGTTTTTAGAATAGGCTATATATATACATACACATCACGCCTGATTCCCTGTAGAGGGGTAGGCAGAGATCATGGATCCCCATTTGAAATCCCCTGACAGACCACTTTCGCTTCATTGACATTCATACATCTTCTCATATAATCTCGGCGGTTATAGGTACTCCTAACGTCACCTTTTTTCAATATAGCGTCTATCTGGCATATATACATGGGTATACAAATTAAAACTATTAACTTAGGTTACATAGATTTGCTAGTATAGCTAAACTAGATAAGTGTAAAGTCACTTTAAAGTAGGTATCTACATATTTAGTATAGTTTGAACACAAAAAAAATTTGGAGTCACAAGTGTATCAAAACTTTCTTAATAGGCTTAAATGTTTGCGTCATCATGGCGAATGTATACTTAGGGGTAGATAGAAACATGGGAACTAACTTTTAGGTATGTTTGTTTTGTAGTATGATGCGTACATACATATATCCACGTCTTCTAATCCCTTTCAGGGTGGACAGAACCTTAGAGACGATAATATCTCCAGAGTTCTTTTTAGCATGGAGTATGCTTATATAATATAATACTGTAAGACATTACTACACCAATTGAACTAGCCTCTTGCTAAGTACATTAAAGACTTGTGTTAAGGGTACTAGTCAACATATATTCAAGAAATAGATACTTATTATATATAGATAACTACATATATAGCATATATAAGCAACAACCAGAATAGAAAGAAGAAGAAAAGCGTAGCCATAACTCTGCCTCCGCCGGGAATCGGACCCGGGACCTCACGATTAGTGTTCAGGCATCTAACCGATCGCGCCACGGAGGTCGTCGACTATATCATGACAACCACTACTTAAACCCAAATTTATCTTAACTATCAATGTCCCGTGCTAGTCTGAGACATAAAAATAATGGTAACTAAGTCTCTTGGAAGCTAAAATATGCTTGGTATATCCGAGGTTCTGCCCACCTCGAAAGGGAATAAAGGACGTGAATGTATACGGAGAGGAATAATCTATCACCCGTACTTTAATCTTCTAATAAATTAACCTTTTGAGCTTTTTGTAATTAATTCTTCCAGATCAATCCTAACAGTTAGATTCTTACTGAATAAGGAATTAAGTAGTAGATTAGGGATTGTAATTAGTCATTTTTATTTATTTTTTGTGTAATTTTTTTTCTTGTTTTTATCTTGTATAATCTATCATTAACTACTATTATTGGGTTAATTATTGTAACGTGAGATCTCAATAATAGATTATTATTATTACTACTATGTAACCATCTGTCTTTTAGCTTAGATAAAAAAAATAAAAGAATTACGTAGGGGTCGGCCCAATAGGATATGACTGTCAGATAGACGCCATATTGAGAAAGGGTGACGTTAGAAGTACCTATAACCGTCGAGTGTGTTAAAGATGTATGAGTGTCAATCAAGCGAAAGTGGTTGGATCGGGATAGACCCTTTACAGTAAGATTACCAGTAAGGACCGTAAACTCTGCCTACCCCTCTACAGAAAAATACCAGTAAAAAAGCTTCAAACCCGTTTTTACCGCAGTTCTTTTGAGACCATTATTCAAATGGATCAAACGCAATTTGCTTTTAACCTCTCACCATTTTCCTTTAATTATAGTAAACAAGGTTTCACACCTTAAGGGTTAGCGGAGGCTTTTTATTTAAGGTCAAAAAGACCTTAAAAAAGGTTAAGTTTAAGTTAAATAGTTTTTGCTCAGTTCATGGTGGATACTCGACTTCTGAATACCCTTAATAGTTTACCTGATTTCATTATAGGGTGATGAGCTAGTAACCTGTCACCAGTGTTCCATATGACATCACGACCCCAATACTAATGCTAAAAAGTGACCTAGGAGATATTATATCTCCGAGGTTCTGTCCACTCCGAAAGGGATTAAAGGACATAAATGTAACCGGTGTGAAGTTATCTGCCAAAAGTTATCTGCCAATATAACCCGACCAAATTAAATTTTTTTTGTTCGAATTTAGTTAATCGATGTATTGTATTAAAAATCCATGCTAAATAGGCTAATTATAATAAAAAAACACTTCCTCAATGATTAAAGATGCATTATAATTGATATGTATGAAGAAATATACTATATTATCGTCATAATGACTTGTTCTTCATGCACTATGTATTTATGACCGTAACATAGTGAAACTACACATATGACTTTAAAATCTATATGCAATAGCACGTGCTGAAAAAATGCTATCACGCCATAGCATATTCACCCCCTGCTATTAAGCAAAGGGTAGACAATAAGCTGAAGAAACAGAATAACAAATATTTGAAATATGTTTTCCAATATAACATGACATCTGGCCATTTAGCCACCTCGTACACTATATCGAATATAAGTCTAATTCAGGGCTATCCATTGGTATAAATATCATCCCCCTGTGAAGGGACTGAGGGGTCGAAATTCACGTTGGAATGTATCTATAAAATGATTTTCGTACTTTCCTCACAAATATTCAAATAAACCTTGTGAAAATCACATCTAGTCAAAAACAACTAACATCATAGGACTAAAATAAAGCCACTTATCTAATAACATAATATTCATCCCCCATAGTGGGGTATGGGGGTGGCAATACGCAAATGATATAAAAATGGCCAATTTTCCAAATCACTTTTTCCGCTATATCTCAAAAACTGTGTTTTTAGCCAACATAGGCGGCTCATGAGAGATAGATCTTATCATTTGCTATCGATTGACATATAAATCATCAGCCTATCTAGGGGCTGAGGGGTCACCATCAGACTTGGAAAGTTACCAGCCAATTACGTTGCAGCGCTGAATAGCCTGTATCTCCCTAACTGTTTATTAAGCCATTATCACCTATTGACATGAGTTACCCAACTAGTAGTGCTATGTAATGACATAGATTTCATTCCCTTTAAGTGGGGGTGGGGGGTTGGTAATACATCGAGGAAATAAAAATGACGATTTCTTAGGAAATTAGTTTTTCTGTCATAACTCAAAAACTGTCTTTTTAGCCAACATAAGCGGCTCATCAGAGATAGATCTTGACATTTGCTATCGATTGACGTATAAATCATCAGCATAACTAGGGGCTGAGGGGTCGCCATCAGACTTGGAAAGTTATCTGCCAATTTCGTTTTCTCATACGATCAGATTCGTTCGTCTGCCCCTTCTGAGCCGCTCATTCAGCCAACATAAGCTACAGTCATACAATCAATATTACTCTGCCCTATCTTATGACATAGGTTGTATCCCCTATAGTGGGGTATGGGGGTGGTAATACGCAAATGATATAAAAATGGCCAATTTTCCAAATCACTTTTTCCGCTATATCTCAAAAACTGTGTTTTTAGCCAACATAGGCGGCTCATGAGAGATAGATCTTACAATTTGCTATCGATTGACATATAAATCATCAGCCTATCTAGGGGCTGAGGGGTCGCCATCAGACTTGGAAAGTTATCTGCCAATTTCGTTTTCTCATACGATCAGATTCGTTCGTCTGCCCCTTCTGAGCCGCTCATTCAGCCAACATAAGCTACAGTCATACAATCAATATTACTCTGCCCTATCTTATGACATAGGTTGTATCCCCTATAGTGGGGTATGGGGGTGGTAATACGCAAATGATATAAAAATGGCCAATTTTCCAAATCACTTTTTCCGCTATATCTCAAAAACTGTGTTTTTAGCCAACATAGGCGGCTCATGAGAGATAGATCTTATCATTTGCTATCGATTGACATATAAATCATCAGCCTATCTAGGGGCTGAGGGGTCGCCATCAGACTTGGAAAGTTATCAGCCAATTACGTTGCAGCGCTGAATAGCCTGTATCTCCCTAACCGTTTATTAAGCCATTATCATCTATTGACATGAGTTACCCAACTAGTAGTGCTATGTATTGACATATACTTCATTACCTTTAAGTGGGGGTGGGGGGTTGGTAATACATCGAGGAAATAAAAATGACGATTTCTTAGGAAATTAGTTTTTCTGTCATAACTCAAAAACTGTCTTTTTAGCCAACATAAGCGGCTTATGAGAGATAGATCTTTTTAAGATCAGTCATGCGACTATAAAATCATGTCCCAAAAGGACGGGCTCTTTAGTCGATTTTAGTTTAATATTCGATGTGATATTACCTAATTTGCATATTATGTTATTTTGTTGTCCCCAAATGTTCCCGGTTAGGTACTTTTATCCTGATAGGAATTGAATGTCACGAATGTGTTTATCCGTAACATCTTTGATAATTATAATCAATGTTAATCATTTTAAAATAAGCTTATATGTACATATTTTGTTGAATTTTATAACATTTATTAATAGATAACATTCCAAGTCTGATGGCGACCCCTCAGCCCCTAGATAGACTGATGATTTATATGTCAATCGATAGCAAATGACAAGGTCTATCTCTCACGAGCCGCCTATGTTGGCTAAAGACACAGTTTTTGAGATATAGCGGAAAAAGTGATTTGGAAAATTGGCCATTTTTATATCATTTGCGTATTACCACCCCCATACCCCACTATAGGGGATACAACCTATGTCATAAGATAGGGCAGAGTAATATTGATTGTATGACTGTAGCTTATGTTGGCTGAATGAGCGGCTCAGAAGGGGCAGACGAACGAATCTGGTCGTATGAGAAAACGAAATTGGCAGATAACTTTCCAAGTCTGATGGCGACCCCTCAGCCCCTAGATAGGCTGATGATTTATATGTCAATCGATAGCAAATTGTAAGATCTATCTCTCATGAGCCGCCTATGTTGGCTAAAAACACAGTTTTTGAGATATAGCGGAAAAAGTGATTTGGAAAATTGGCCATTTTTATATCATTTGCGTATTACCACCCCCATACCCCACTATAGGGGATACAACCTATGTCATAAGATAGGGCAGAGTAATATTTATTGTATGACTGTAGCTTATGTTGGCTGAATGAGCGGCTCAGAAGGGGCAGACGAACGAATCTGATCGTATGAGAAAACGAAATTGGCAGATAACTTTCCAAGTCTGATGGCGACCCCTCAGCCCCTAGTTATGCTAATGATTTATACGTTAATCGATACCAAATGTTAAGATTTATCTCTGATGAGCCGCTTATGTTGGCTAAAAATACAGTTTTTGAGTTATGACAGAAAAACTAATTTCCTAAGAAATCGTCATTTTTATTTCCTCGATGTATTACCAACCCCTCACCCCCACTTAAAGGGAATGAAGTCTATGTCATTACATAGCACTACTAGTTGGGTAACTCATGTCAATAGATGATAATGTAGTAAACAGTTAGGGAGATACAGGCTATTCAGCGCTGCAACGTAATTGGCTGATAATTTTCCAAGTCCGATGGCGACCCCTCAGCCCCTAGATAGGCTGATGATTTATATGTCAATCGATAGCAAATAATAAGATCTATCTTTTATGAGCCGCCTATGTTGGCTAAAAACACAGTTTTTGAGATATAGCGGAAAAAGTGATTTGGAAAATTGGCCATTTTTATATCATTTGCGTATTGCCACCCCCATACCCCACTATAGGGGATACAATCTATGTCATAAGATAGGGCAGAGTAATATTGATTGTATGACTGTAGCTTATGTTGGCTGAATGAGCGGCTCAGAAGGGGCAGACGAACGAATCTGATCGAATGACAAAACGAAATTGGCAGATAACTTTCCAAGTCTGATGGCGACCCCTCAGCCCCTAGTTATGCTGATGATTTATACGTCAATCGATAGCAAATGTCAAGATCTATCTCTGATGAGCCGCTTATGTTGGCTAAAAAGACAGTTTTTGAGTTATGACAGAAAAACTAATTTCCTAAGAAATCGTCATTTTTATTTCCTCGATGTATTACCAACCCCCCACCCCCACTTAAAGGGAATGAAATCTATGTCATTACATAGCACTACTAGTTGGGTAACTCATGTCAATAGGTGATAATGGCTTAATAAACAGTTAGGGAGATACAGGCTATTCAGCGCTGCAACGTAATTGGCTGGTAACTTTCCAAGTCTGATGGTGACCCCTCAGCCCCTAGATAGGCTGATGATTTATATGTCAATCGATAGCAAATGATAAGATCTATCTCTCATGAGCCGCCTATGTTGGCTAAAAACACAGTTTTTGAGATATAGCGGAAAAAGTGATTTGGAAAATTGGCCATTTTTATATCATTTGCGTATTGCCACCCCCATACCCCACTATGGGGGATGAATATTATGTTATTAGATAAGTGGCTTTATTTTAGTCCTATGATGTTAGTTGTTTTTGACTAGATGTGATTTTCACAAGGTTTATTTGAATATTTGTGAGGAAAGTACGAAAATTATTTTATAGATACATTCCAACGTGAATTTCGACCCCTCAGTCCCTTCACAGGGGGATGATATTTATACCAATGGATAGCCCTGAATTAGACGTATATTCGATATAGTGTACGAGGTGGCTAAATGGCCAGATGTCATGTTATATTGGAAAACATATTTCAAATATTTGTTATTCTGTTTCTTCAGCTTATTGTCTACCCTTTGCTTAATAGCAGGGGGTGAATATGCTATGGCGTGATAGCATTTTTTCAGCACGTGCTATTGCATATAGATTTTAAAGTCATATGTGTAGTTTCACTATGTTACGGTCATAAATACATAGTGCATGAAGAACAAGTCATTATGACGATAATATAGTATATTTCTTCATACATATCAATTATAATGCATCTTTAATCATTGAGGAAGTGTTTTTTATTATAATTAGCCTATTTAGCATGGATTTTTAATACAATACATCGATTAACCAAATTCGAACAAAAAAAAATTAATTTGGTCGGGTTATATTGGCAGATAACTTTTGGCAGATAACTTCACACCGGTATAAATGTATATGTCTAGTATAGCTGATACACTACTTATGCATAGTTCTTACCTTCAAGTTGTCAATAGCTAAAATGGTAGACAGAATGATAAGATTCATAATAACTTTCGTTACATTTAGCTTATTAATACTACGGTGAGGGAAAAACATCGTGAGAAAACCTACCTGTTCCTAGAACAGGTAATAGTTAGTGCTTGTAAATGGCGACATGGCTGACCATCTGTCACATTGAGTACTAACTATCTGGTTAACACGTGGGTTCGAGGTGGCCATAGAATTACTACCTTCGCAATTGCGGAGATGGACACCCGAACCTCTGACTACCCCGTAAGGGTTAATGGTCGTGAACGCGTACGTACGTATTTAGCTTATTATGCCGAACAAAAACGTTAATTATTAATATTCTGGTGCCACATTGATTAACCATACATTCACCACGACAACGATGGTCTCTCAAGCTACTGACCACCTTTATAGGCTTAAAAGTCGTAGTACGTTATATATGTAATAATAATAATAATTGGACATTATTACACAAATTGAACTAGCCCCTTGGTAAGTATATTTAAGACTTGTGTTAAGGGTACTGTCTAGTCAACGTATATTTAAGAAATATATACATATTATGCATAGATAAAAACATATATATCACATATAATCAACGACTAGACTGGAAAGCAGTAGAAAAGCGTAGTTCTTAACTGTGCCTCCTCCGGGAATCGAACCCGGGACCTCACGATTAGCGTTCAGGTGTCTAACCGATGGCGCCATGAAGGTCGTCGTATAACATATATATTCTGGTACCACATTGATTAACCATACATTCACCACGACAACGATAGTCTCTCAAGCTACTAACCACCTTTATAGGCTTAAAAGTCGTAATACATAGTATGTGTCAAAGTAAATGGACACACACATAGGCAACTAACTAATCGGATATAACAAATCCGTTTTCGCACCCCATATCAATCTGTTTAATTGAGTGACGTCATACGCATCACGTATTTAATCCCTGAGGGGGTTATAGAAGGTTAGTGTGTACGCTGAGCTTACTATTGGCGTTTAATTGGGTTTATGGTGATATATTTTATATTATGGCTGAAAATCGATATATATATATATAATTAGATTTATTTAACATTTTTTTAAATTAACTAATTGTAATGACAACTTTTCCGGTGGAAATGTTTTTTTTTGACTTTCAATAAGTGATTTTATAATCCTCATATTGAATAAAAAGCATTTCATTTCATAGAAAACCTGTGGAACCACAAAGATTACATGCCACCAGATACTAAATATTATTATACTCATAGATTGACTCCTATTTAAAGGTTTTTGTACAATATTTTTCAATCTCAGTTTCGAGTTTCAAACAATCATCACCTATTTAGATACTGACTATACATAGCATTTTTAAGTTTGAAGATATGACGACATCTGCTTTTCAACATTTACAACGGAGCTACGTATGTGTATCTTGTAGGATAGGTATATCAAACATAAGCATACGCTTCACGACTTGGGTATACACACTACCTTTTTGAGTGCCACACTCCGAAATTTCGAAGGCATGTTAGGTATGGGTCACTCGAAGCCCGTGTTTCACTAGATAGACAGCACCCAACGTCACCGTATGTAGGCACTAGCTATTACCTATCCCGAGGGATAGGCAGGTTTCCTCGCAATGTTCCCTCACCGTTAGCGACTGTAAAATATGTACGTAAATAAAAACGCATTTAAATTTCATTCATAGGTACATGCCAAAGCCGGGATTCGAACCTAGGTCATTCTCATTAGAAGTTAAACTTACCCACTTGGCTACAGCCGCTTATAATATACCTTCGTGTAAATCTGTGCACCTCATCATAATATCATATGTATTATACAATCGACAATTATAAATACTTCTTACACACCTCATACTTTCGCAGTTATAGCTACCCACTTCAAACGTCTAATATCTACCTACCCTTAGTGAAAAGGATTCACGTACGAAATGCGCCGAATACTACGGTGAGAGAAAACAAAGAAAACATCGTGGGGAAACCTACCTGTTCGCCGAACAGGTAATAGTTAGTGCTTGTAAATGGCGACACGTCTTACCACCTGTCACATTAAGTACTGACTATCTAGTCAACACGTGGGTTCGAGGTGGCCATAGAAAGAATACCTTATTAAATGTATTTTTATTACGAAAATTGGTACACGCTCAAACGGGGTTTGAACCTTGTACCCACTGATACAGAGTTAAACCCCAAACAACTGAGCTACGTCGAATTACCGTACTCTTTAGAATGATATAGGAGTCACGTACACACACTTTTGTAAATCGCACATTGATCTTATCTTCTGAATTCAGGTTGTATTTGCATACAGCCTTAACGGAAATTAAGTTCACGCCTCGCACCCCGTGAATAAGTTATGCTAATACACTTTCTAAGTTTAGTTCTGCGATACTTGAGCATATTTCGTAACTTAACTATTTCTTTTGGGGTTAACAGAACTTATGAATATAATAATAATAGAGACTGCATTACACCAATTGAACTAGCCCCTTGGTTAGTTCATTTAATACTTGTGTTAGGGCACTTATCAATGTGTATATGTTGGAGATATAAATACTTAATATTAATTATAATTATTAATAATCAGGTTGAAAAGCAGGAAAAAAGTACAGTCCTTTTAACTCACAAACGGGAATAGAACTCAACCAAAAAAATTGGCTAGTATTTAAACCAACATCAAATAATATTAAAATGCACACCAAAAATACTGAATTGTATTCCAAAATAAAACAGTCCTAACCCAAACCTAAGTTTTGTTGTGCGTTTAGCTATATTTTGGTGTTCATTTCAGTATTTTTGATGTGCATTTAATTATGTTCTAAAAAATAGATAGAACGTCGTCTATGGTGCGTCAACAAAGTCAGCAGCTCAGTGAAAATTGAAATAGAAATAATTATTTTCGGCTGAATATTTAGTCAATACTAATAGCCAAACTGGCTAAATATGTTCGCTTTGGGATAAGCTTTGGATCCTCAACTGGAACGAACTGAAGAACAAAGAAGAGAAGAATTCGTTTTTCTTCGGTTGTAGCGGCTGGCGGCGTTGGTGTAACCATGGCGATGGAATACCGAGAAGTTCAAACGCCGTGGCATCAGTGTTTGTACTTCAGCCGACATAACCTTAGTGGTGAATGGCTTAATAAAGAATTAAAAAAATAGATAGAACATTATTGAATTCAAACAGTTTTTATTCAATATATACGTAAGTACAATAAAAAATATTTATATATTTTTACATTGAATGTAAATCCATTGAACGTCGAGATATATTGAGTGGCACTGGTTGTCTAACAACTATGACTCTACCGTTGGTTCAGAAGCCCTAACTCAGAGAAGAACCAACAAGACACTCCAGCACAAGAATTTTTCACATAATATTTAATCTAAGATAATCATATCGTCTCAGCATATCTTCTCTGCAGGATTTTCCTTTGCGAAATGCCAAACCAGGTTAGGTTTTATTATAAATGAACTAATTTTAATAACAATTTTTCATGTTAAGATGTTTTTTTATGTCTTTCATAACTGATTATTTCCTTATGTTGAATAAAAAGCATTTCATTTCATTTCAGTCCCTTAATTATCTCTCACGAAGTCTATCGACTAAACATTCCTTTTTTTATTGACTTAATAAATCAACCCCCGTTCAAAGCTTTAACGATACGGTTCCCTTTAATCCTGTTTTCCTTAACAAACTTTTGCATCTTAATAAGTGTTATCGAACTTTATACGATGAATTGCTAATACTCTGACGGGGTGCGACAGGGCTCTGTATGCATTATGCATAACCCCCGTCCCTGTTTCGCGTGTCATTTTATAGAATACCGGAACGAGTTGGGGCAAAGGGTGCCAACTCTTCCTTTGACACAACATGGCGCGCCATCTACAGTTTTTAATTCAGAATCGTGAAACCTTTTTGGGGTAGTCAAAAGTTGTATCTAGAATATATTATCGTCTCTCCAAAGTTCTGTCCTCCCCGAAAGGGATTAAATACTCGAATACATATATGTATGTATTACAATAAATCTAATTCTTTGGATACATACATACTCGTATATGCACACATCACGCTTGATTTCCTGTAGAAGAGTAGGCAGATCTATCCCGATGCTGACAAACCACTTTCGCTTCATTGACAGTCATACACCTCCTCATACACACTCGGCGGTTAAAGGTTTTTCTAAAGTCACTTTTTCAATATGGCGTCTACTTGACTGTCACATGTCTTATTGGGCCGGGCCTTACGTTTGCTTTGGATACCTAGCTAATTAATCTGTTTTTTTTGTAGCAAAATAAATCAATGTATTTTTTTAACGATATTCTCAATAAATCAATCAGTCTATGTCAATCCACGGCTAAAGATAAGTCAATATTCTCAACTTTAATTGAATAACTAAATCTTACACGTGATATTCACTTATATTACATATCACGTATTTGTAAACGTGATGCAAACGTGGTTTGCCAGGATCGGGCGAAATGAGTATACGTGTTTTTCGCCCACTTTCCCTAAAGATAAGGGAGACAGTAATGATGTGTTTGTATTATATAAATGTATTTAACTTACTTACAAACTGTAATAACCAATATTGCAGCTATTTACATGTATGAGACATGCATAATGAGACAGGAATATGAAATTACACCCATTCAAAGCACAGTATACCAGAATATAGTAACTTGATATCTAGCGCTCTGCAGAATGTAACATACACTTAACAACGCTTTGAGGTAGTCATAGCTTGAGCTTGAGGGCCTATCATCGTTTGTGCAAAGGCTTTGAGTACACAAAGACCACATGGGTTATACCCAATGTGATAGGTGGCGAGACGTGCAGAATGTTGACTATTCCGATGAATGATCACAGTAGTTGTGTCTCTCAAACATATTGCATAAAATGTAGTACTTCAACCTCTGACTTACATATGTATACATAAATACATTCACGTCCTCAAATCGCTTTCGGGGTGAACAAAACCTCGAAGACTCGATATCTCCTAGGTCACATTTTAGCATAAATATTGCTATTATGACTACTGGAACATTAGTAGCAGGTTGCTGGCCCATCGCCAAATAGACTCCATTGATCTCACTACACCGACAACAGCACTTATGTATCTTCTACCCAAATCCCAAACTAGCAAAGGACCTAAATCCCGTGACGTCATCATCCCTTAGTCCTAATAACACGTCGCTCAGCACTCAGATAACATTGTGACATAATACAGAGTCGTGACGGGAATTTGAAAGCGCGGATTTTCAAGAATGAAGCTGCGAATCTCGCTGTTTGCTCAAGAATAGCGTTGATTCGTTCTTAGTATGTTACGTCCTTTGGTAAGCAAATGTATTTTACTTAAGGTATGACAGTAATCGGCGTAGCTCAGTCGTTGAGGGCTTGAATCTGTATTTGTGGGTACAGAGTTCAAACCTCGGAGCCTTTACCAATGTCAATGAAGTTTAATGAATTTCTATGTACATTATCGCAATAATAAATACATTTAAGAAATGCATCGAATTCTACGTTGAGGGAAACATCGTGATGAAGCCTACTTGTTTCCCAAACAGGTAATAGTTAGTGCTTGTAAATGGCGACATGGCTAGCCACCTGTCACATTGAGTACTGACTATCTGTTCAACGCGTGGGTTCGAGGAGGCTATAGAATTACTACCTTCCAAATTGCAGAGATGTAAACCCGAATCTCTGACTACCCTGCAAGGGTTAATGGTCGTGAACGCGTTGTTCTTTTATCTTTGATTATCTTATTTCCTAATTAGGCAGAGATTGTAAACCGTTCTCTTGAACGATCCTGATAAATCTTTCCTGTCCTGAGCAACCTTAATTATCCTTCTCATGCATGTTCTACTGATCTTCACGTTACCATTATTTTGATAATTGATATCTCCAATTCGATCAGTACACATTCTACATACTGTTACGAAAATGCCTGGAACATTCGGTGCCCAGCTGCGGCATCGAATGTTCCAATCAACGAAGGTACTAGAAGCTTGTGAACTCGGGATACTTTGAAAACTTTAATATACCTACTCGGATGTGTAAGCGAGGTAGAGCTTACGCCACTACTAATTATTTTTGCAAAATAAGAGTTCTTAAAAAATGGCGAAATTTCAATGCTAAAATTTGACTGATATTGAACTGCGTTTGTGCTAAAACTAAACTAAGGCCCAGGTGAATTAGACTAGCATCTATTTAGTTAAAAGCAGTTCCAGTCTAATACGTAGTGGAAATACTCGTAAACTTTTAACTAAGAAAAGTCGTCTGCAATAAGAAAAATGTCTGTACCTACATTTTAATTAATACTGGGAAAACAAACTATTCACGAAGTAGTGTTTCCTATTCAAACGGCAGGGATCCATAATTAAAATTCTTAATAAGTCCATCTACATACACTTAAACCATCACGATGCTAAAGGCTTTTTTAGGGTGAATAGGGCCTTGGGGACGTACAAGATTGATGGTCATAACTATAGTTTTATTGGGAGCGTATACTTAAGTAGCTTAAATTGTTTTTATTAACAACTGACGTGTTGGTTGTATTCTATGTAAATGTGTGTACAGACTTATCATAGACTATTTAAAAAAAAGCGCTATAGTTTAGTTTAGTATTGATAGAGCATTTAAGTTTTATGTGCAAGTTATTTGTCTTCTTTTAATTATTTTAATTTATTATTGTAACTGGCACTGGGCAAAACTCCTGAAAGCCGAATTTTCTTGTAGGTTCTTCTCCGAGCCAGGGCTTCCGAACCAACTGTAGACCCCCTCTACAGGGAACCAGGCGTGATGTGTATGTATGTATGTTGATAAAAATACAATGGAAGTTGTAATACGATACCATTTTATATCAAAATCATCAATTCCAATGTATGTATGTACATAATACACTTTTACATACACCTTTACCAAACACCCACATAATAATAATATATGTTATACTAGCGACCCGCTCCGGCTTCGCTGGGGTATAAAATATATAGCCTACTCCACTATTTAATGGATGTTATTATACATATAAACCTTCCTCTTGAATCACTCTATCTATTAAAAAACCGCATCAAAATCCGTTGCGTAGTTTCAAAGATTTAAGCATACAAAGGGACATAGGGACAAAGAAAGCGACTTTGTTTTACACTATGTAGTGATGGTATGTATGTTGATGAAAATAGCATTGATACTATATCAATGTACGTATTGACACTATAACTTTTGTATCAAAATCATTCCCCCAACCACTATTACACCTACGCTTACACCCGACGTCATCGACTGTCAATTAGAGCCTTAAATGACGTCATTGCCCCATAAAGCGACCTCTGGGGATCACAAGCTACTCCTGTTACGAGAATTTATCTATGAATACGATACTTTAGTTTATTAAAGTACTAGCGACCCGCTCCGGCTTCGCACGGGTATAAAATATATAGCCTACTCTACTATTCAATGGATGTTATTATACATATAAACCTTCCTCTTGAATCACTCTATCTATTAAAAAACCGCATCAAAATCCGTTTCGTAGTTTCAAAGATTGAAGCATACAAAGGGACATAGGGACAAAGAAAGCGACTTTGTTTTATACTATGTAGTGATTTGGAGTGTCCCGTGTTAAATACTCGTACTCGTATGAATATGATACTTTAGTTTAATGACACGTGGGTTTGAGGTGACCATAGAATTACTACCTTCGCAATTGCGGAGATGGACACCTGAACTTCTGACTACCCCGCAAGGGTAAATCGTGAACGCGTTTGTCTTTTTTTTGTTGTTAGTTTAATATAGTATAATTTGGAGTGTACTTGTGGAGTAACCTGTGCTAAAATGGACGTAACTAACTAGCTGCCGTTCTTCCCGGCATGTAGGAAAGGACTAAGGGTTCATTAGGATGTATCAAGCAATGGGCTAGCAATTTATCACCGATGTATTTATTTAAGGAAATTTTAGGTATCTGAGGTCAGCCAAACTTAACTATTTATGGCTTACTTTGTTTGTTTTTGTTGATTGCAGTAACTCGTAATTTTTTTAAATTGTATAGTATCATTAAATCCAGGATTGAGAATGTTACTCATCCACCGGAAAAGGTATGTAAAAAGTATACTGATCAAAGTGGACATAACCTTCTTATTAAAATATTGCTAGCGTAAAGATCATGCTTTAGAAGGATAAGGAAGGTTGCTCAGGACCAGGATTAATTCTATGGCCACCTTGAACCCACGTGTTGACCAGATAGTCAGTACTCAATGTGACAGGTGGTAAGCCATGGTGCTATTTACAAGCACTCGACCTGACTCGACGATATATTCCCTCACCGTATAATTCGATGCATTTTGTAAATGTGTTTTTATTGCGATAATGTACATAGAAATTCATTAAACTTGGTAAAGGCTCTGAGATTTGAACCCTGTACCAACAAATACAGATTCAAGACCTCAAAGTCTGAGCTACGCCGAATACTATCATACCTTAAGTAAAATACATATACTTACCAAAGAACGTTACATACTAAGAACGAATCAACGCTATTCTTGAGCAAACAGTGAGATTCGCAGCTTCCATCTTGAAAATCCGCGCTTTCAAATTCACGTCACGATTCTGTATTATGTCACAATGTTATCTGAGTGATGAGCGACGTGTTATTAGGACTAAGGGATGATGACGTCACGGGATTTAGGTCCTTTGCTAGTTAGGGATTTGGGTAGACGGTACATAAGTGCTACTGGTGTAGTGAGGTTAATGGAATCTATTGGGTAGTGGACTATCAACGTGCTACTAATGTTCCAGTACTCATAATAGCAATATTTATGCTAAAAAATTACGTAGGAGTTTTTTTTTTCGTCTACCTCCAAAATTATCGGAGAAGTTGTGTACCTACTACTACTCTTTCAGACTGTCTCACTTGTATGCCTCTCGTACTTTCATGCTTCACGTAGGAGATATTATCGTGTTGCCGGAATTCAGTCCACCCCGAAAGGGATTAGAGGGCGTGAATGTATATGTATATATGTAAGAGGTTCACCTACTATATTTTTGCAATATATTTGAGAAACACAACTACTGTTATCATTCATCGGAATATGCAATAGTCTGCACGTAACACCACCTATCACATTGAGTAATAGCCATGTGGTCTTTGTGAGCTTAAAGCCTTCGCACAAACGATGATAGGCCCTCAAGCGCAAGCTATGACTACCTCAAAGCGTTGTAAAGTGTATGTAACATTATGCAGAGCGCTAGATATCAAGTTACTGTATTCATACATACATACACATCACGCCTGATTCCCTGTAGAGGAAGTAGGTAGAGATCACGGATCCCCATTTGTCTCGATCCTGGCAGACCACTTTCGCTTCACTGACATTCATACATCCTCTCATACATTCTCGGCGGTTATAGGTACTCCTAACGTCACCTTTTTTCAATATAGCGTCTATCTGACTGTTATATGTCTTATTAGGCCGGCCCCTACGTAACCGCCCTTCCACTTCACTCATATATATTCCTTTTGTCAATCTGCTATCATTCATCCGCATAACATGTCCAAACCATCGAAGCATGCTCTTTTCAATCTTAGTCACTACATCTTCTTTCAAACCTTATTTTCTTTATTCTGGTATACTGTACTTTGAATGGGTGTTATTTCATATTCTCTTACTTAAGAGGTTGCAGTCGTAATATAAAATGAAAGACTCAAGTTTGTTGACGATTATTTTAATTCGTATTACATTAATATTTCACTATACATGAGAAGACTAGAAAAATACTTTCTACAAGACATTCCAGTAGAAAATTTGCTGAATGATTGAATGAAAAGAACTGGTCTTATTATAGTTTTTATACAGCTGAATGAAATAATCAATTCCACTACTTAGAGATCCCGCCACATAAGGTGGCAGTAGCCAAACTTGGAACTAAATTTGACGTTACCGCCATTGCGTGTTATTTTGTATGAAAGGTAAATTTAGTATTACCAGCGTTGTGTTTTTTGCCCACTCTTTGTAATTTTTATGTTTGTTAAGGGTGATTATAATAAATTGATTTCCGGAGTTTCTTGTTAGTTCTTCTCCAAGCTAGGGTCTCCGCTGATCTAACCTCGGTAAAAAATATGTAAAGACAATGCTCAGTGCCATGTTTGAAATAATAGTAATAATAATAATAAAATTTGAAATAATTTGAATTTGATTGCAGCTGTGGGAAATCTTACGTCGAACACACTAAACGGTCTATTGCGGACAGAGTGAAGGAACACATAATATATGTAATATATAATAAGAAGGATAAGTCCCGTTAATTATTAATCATGTTTGAAATAGTTTAATAAACATATTTTGACTTTGATATATTAATTTGTTTTATTTGAGTTTATAGCTCTGCAACCAAAGACCGTTACAAATGAAACCTATAATGTATCGAGCCGTATGGCACAGTGAGTGCTAGTTTTGGCGTGTTTACTGGTAACACTGAATTACGCGACTGTGGCGACGCCTCCAACTGCCACCTTATGTGGCGGGATCTCTATATAAGTACGTGTTTCTAACACTATGATTGTCTTTAGTAAATAGAATACTGTATCTAAAACACATTGTCTAATAATATACATATATTAACAAGTTCAAAGAGATTCTTTACATCTACATATAATTTGTGCGCCTCTAAGGTAGTTTAGTAAAATCTCTGTCATTATTCTTTCATGTAAGTTAATATTATGTTATTTATTAGTATTAAAAAATTTCCAGCTGGGTTTCCAAAACAAGTTTTTTTTGTCTTTTTTGATAATAAGAAATTAACATTCTGCAATCTAATCATCTAACGAAAGTTAAATTCTAAAATATTACATTCATAATAAAATTATTAATCAATTAATTACTTATCGATAATCAGAACAATTTAATAAACTAGTAAATCAAGAGATAAAATAAAAATATAATTTAACGACATCTTTGTTTATGACTAGTAATTCTTGACATGACAACATGACTAGTAAACAATACAGTAAGCTATCATTTAGTAACTAACGGACCAAGTCTACTAATGCTCTCCTCATAAAAGAGTTGATCGAGCAAAACCGTGGGATGCGCGTATTCGCCCGAAAACTGGGACGTAGCCACATGACGAAGTTGAGGACAGCTCGTGGAGACATGGTCACCTCTAAACCAGAGATCTGATGATTGTTTAAGATAGAACATTTTTACGGCCAGTTATACACTCTTACAAAATTGTAGTTCATTATAACTTAAGTAACGGTGTGAAGTAGTTGCTGATATAGCAAAAGTGACAATTCGCCATTTTCAAAGCGATTTTTGACACTTTTACAGATATCAATGGTGAAATTTGACACTTGCTATTCCACGAACAACTTTTCACCGTTACTCATGTGCTATTGAACTATGATTAAGCTAAAACGCATTAGTAGACTTGCAGTACGTTAAAAGGCAAACAAAACTAATCATTCTATTCTCTTAGTACTTATGTTATAGTAGAAGTCAAATACATAAGTATATACTCTAAAAAAGATCTACAGATACTGTTTGAAAAATTCTACCAATAAAAGAGTCCTCTTTAAATATAATTAATAAACTGCTTAGCCATGTCTTTAAATTATTAAATTGACTAGAAATTGACTAGGTATTACTACTACTTTGTGAATAGACTTTTAATACTAAGACGTAATACATATTATTAAATCTTTAGTACCTTGCCACTATCACACAAAATTTATAATTGTTTTAAAATATAATTGAAGTCATTCTACTTTAATAATGTAATACATAAGTGAATTATTTTCACTATATGGAAATGGTCTCTACATTCTCTATATTAATTAGATATATTTTTTTATACTCGTATAAATACATATAAATTAACGTTATTATCTACATTTAGAATATCTTTCGTATTAGGATTACTAATTTGGTTTATCAACTACTAAGATACATCAAAAATGTTAAGATTATTTTCTACAAATCTCTCAAGAATACGAGTTTATATTTTTACAAATTATTGTTTCCAAATTTCAAAAGCTTTTATAAATGTATGTTATTTAAAAGCACAACTACACAGTTTATTAGTAAATTCTATAGGGTGTAAGACATTTATAGAAAAATCTTATTTTATGGTTTTAAGGAAGTTTTATAAAAATATCTATTATCTACTTCGAATAGGAATCTTCAGTCAGGTAAGAGAAGGCAGCTATCAATCACACTAATTTTATAGCGACATCTAGTTTGAATGACGACAAGTTTTTATTAATAATACAACGAGTATTATTTCAATATTATTTTGTCATTGCTTTGGCTATTTATCATGTAATAAGAATGCGACAGACGTTTCTGACATCAACAACTGTGGCCCACCATTGACACATGACCATAGCCATTGCAACATTGTCGAAACGTCGGGTAGCAAAGGTAATACTTTGTTTATAAATACGCGATAAGTCCTGTTTTCTTGTAAAATTAATCAAAATCACAAGTCTCTCAAAATTATTACAGTGGCCAAATTAAGAACGAATAAATTCCATATGAGAACAACTGTTAAGATGACAGCAGCTGACGCCATCTTGTTACAAAAGTTTGTAGCACTATACTATACAATTAAAATAACTATAGATACTAGTCTTTCTCTATTTGTGAAAGGTAACATACTGAGAAATTAAAATCTCGGACTATAGTCATTTTAACCTCATAATACACAGTAATAATACTATTTTTTTGTTGTATAAAGCAAATAGATGGCAAATATAAAGTCGCCATTTTGTGACGCATTCACACGTAAGTTACGAACTGACATTTACTAATTTTACAACACTCTTTATATGCCTAATTTTACAAATTGGTACCCATCAATCACACATATGTCGACATAAATAGTTACATTAGCACACTCTCAATCAAGTCTCTCGAGTATCAATTTAGGAAGAAACTTGCCTAATATTTAAGTAGGTAGAAAAAAGTATTTCGCAGATATTCAAAAGAAAAACATTGTGGTTTTATGAAACCACTTTTTTATTGTAGACAGTAAACGAATTGCTAATGCTGCAATAAAGATGTTTAGTATATAATGCTGACAGCACCATCAAAAGGGAGTATTGGTACATTATACAAATGACGTCAGTTAGAGACGATGTAATAAAAGAAATCTTTAAGACAACATACAAACATCAAACAAAATTCAACTTCATATTATAAACGATATAGTTCATATTTACAATACACGGGAAATGCTTTTCTTTAAGACACATTCATCAAACATTTAGGCAGTAGATAACTATAGTCTTTTCATATTTATAAACTCAGAAGCGGCAGTAAATATTCGTCTTGGTAGTATTAAATTAAAAATATAAATTATCAGTTTAAAAGAGAGATATAAATAGATATTACCTACATTTATGTCTTTAAATTCTTGACTAGATATATACTTCACAAAACTGTATTGTGCTAAGATTGGCAAGTAATTAGGTTATCTACATTTAAAGGTTTATATGGTAATTCTAATGTAATTACAAAATTGACTAATATTTTCAATTAGTACAAGATACAAGTAAGAAAACTTTACTATAATATAACCTACTGTTAGAATAATAAAGTTTGTTTGTTACCTTACTAAAATGTCTGAACAACATTATCATGTCTAATTTATTAAACTAAAATCGTTTAGTTCAAAAGTACAAAACAAATAACTAACATATTAATACAAAATAATCCAGTAATAGTTCTACTGTGAAATCTTGTTATTATAATAAGATTTACTATTTGCATATAAGACTAATCCCCATTTTACCAATTCTAACAACAAACCTCTTTCACATCCATACACCTTTACATACACACTCAGGTTAATCATACACTACATACTCTGGCTACTACATACTCTACTTTATATGATAAATCCAACATCGGGAACCATAACCGTGCAATTCTCTTGATAGGTAGTAGGCGTTGGTCTTCGTTTGTCCAAATTCACTTTCATACCCCTTCGTTTGGCCATTTCTAGTATGTAGCTCTTTAAGTTATGGTCACTGGAATGTTGAGAAAGAAATGTGTATGAGATTAGATATTTTATTTTGACGACCTCCATGGTGCGATCGGTTAAACGCCTGAACGCTAATCTTGAGGTCCCGGGTTCGATTCCTGGTGGAGGCAGAGTTAAAAACTATGCTTTTCTTCTGCTTTCCAGTCTGGTCATTGATTATATATGTATTTATGTATAAATAATATGAATATGTTTCTTAAATATATGTTGACTAATACTCTTAGCACAAGTCTTAAATGTACTTACCAAGGGACTAGTTCAATTGGTGTAATCATGTCCAAATATTATTATTATTATTTTGGTGAGGAAGAACATTTTAAAAAAGCCTCCTTATTCAACAAAATAAGTAAGACTGTATCTGTATTTTGAGGCAGTAACGGTGAGAGAAATCATTGTAAAGAAACCTACCTTTCCCTCAGAATGGTAATAGTCAGTGCCTATATGGTGATATAATACATTTTCATGTTGGGAGCTGACTATTTAGTGAAAGGCTTTGAGTGGCTCACATATAACAAGCATACATTATTTGAGTAAGTAGATTTTTTGTTGTTGTTCATCTTAAGGATAATATATGCATATTTTCTGATAAATAAGTGTTAAAAAAGAATTTGAATTGAACATACTTATATACAATATTGTTGCTAATGTCATAAAATACATTACAGAAACATGACTTACCTAATAAGATAGAAAGTGCTAATTAGCTAATTGGTAATTATTTGTAATTAATTAATTGGTTTATTGTCCTTGGTAGCCAAGCACGGTACATATCAGGAAGGTATTGAATAGTATACATAAACATAAAGTACAAACGTAAAGTACATAACGTAAAGGTACTGATATGCAAACATAAACATCACGCCTCCAATGTTAGGCAGAGATTATGGATCCCTATTTTTCTGTTAAACGACTTGTTTTATTGATATCCCATATACCTCCTTATACACAAACAGTAGACGAGACGTGTTGGAAATGCATGAGATAGACATAGTGAAGCAATGGTTAAATTACATTAAAAACTTAGGAACCAAGTCTTACCTGATTTTCATATAAACGCAGTACACCACACATATAAAAACCATTATTAATATGGCACATAGTGTTGATAAGGCTTTCCAATCAATTATTATGCTGGAAACCATTCTGAAAACTGAAGAAAACGAAAAATAAATACACAATATTAGATATTCTTTGCATTTACATACGTAATTTATATAGTACAGGACGTACCTTTAGTATCACAAGTTATAATGCAATAGTATTTTCACATGATTGATATAAATTTATTCACTCTTTTGGGAATAACTTTTATATTCATTTTATAAACAACAACAAAAACAGCATGGAGTAATAGCATACACAAACTCCTTCAGATAAACAATTAGCTAATTTACGTGGTTAGTGGTTCGAGCGCCATGATAATAATGTCAAACATGCGTCAATAAATTGTCAGTCATTTGCTTTTTTTATAATAAACAATAATGTTAAGTAAAACTTACACTATAATTATTAATTAAAAATTTTACTCACTTATATCTATATTATTATGTACTAAGTTTCCATCAATCAAGGCTACGCAACAAAAACTCCTGCTTCCTCTACAATAACATTACAACTCTCACTCTCCAGTTTCCTTTGGGTTTTAGGTACTTGTGTAATTATTGGCGTTCTCCCTAATCTTTTCGATTCTTTATTTACTTGCTTTTTTAACCTGTGGTCGCTGTAATAAGAGAATTTAAAGTTGTTTACTTTACATATGCTTTATATTTAATGTATTACAGATCACGACCGTATTGAACAAATATAGATAAGTATTGAAAAATCTTGATATTAAGATCATATAGAAATATATATAGGTACATACATACATTGTAGACAGCTTATAAACGAAGCATTGCTCAGCACAGAGCATATATGTCAATACGTTTTAGCTTGGCGCTTGTACATGTTACAACGTATATATATCATAACTTAATGTTTCGGAAATAGCGATCACGAGAAACTTCACAACTTAAGATAAATATTAAAATTCTCACTTACCTGCTTTTTATATGACAGCAGTAGATACAGGCCGATCCAAAACAGAGTAATCCACATGCGATCACAAAAAGCAATCCTATCTCAAGATTCCAGAACACCCTGTCTGCCTCTTTGCGGATTTTTTCTAAAAACATAAATAACAACAATAATAACAATAATGGAAGGATAGATAATGTAAGGTATACTTTTAATAATAGTTATATATAATAATATAGTTAAGTTATAAGTTACATAAAATCTCGAATTAATTAGAATTCAATTAGACAATAACAGAGATATAACAGTCAGATAGACGCTATATTGAAAAAGTGTGACGTTAGGAGTACCTGTAACCGTACCGAGTGTGCATGAGAAGATGTATGAGTGTCGATGAAGCGAAAGTGGTCTGTCAGGATCGGGACAAATGGAGATCCGTGATCTCTGCCTTCCCCTCTACATGGAATCAGGCGTGATGTGTATGTATGTATATATTTATGTAATTAGAATTCATTAATGTATAATTCAAAATAGTGTGGATTTGTCTTAGCGCTATTTACGAGTATGATACTATAGGTGGAACGAAGTGCAGCAAACAGCAGCAAACAGCAAACGTATGCACAGTAGATTAAATAAAAATATACTACAAAACAGTAATTCGGCGTAGCTCTGTTGTTTGGGGATTGACTCCGTATCAATGGGTACAGGTTCCTAATCCCGCCAGAGCATGTAGGTACCAATAAAAGTTTAAATAATTTCTTTGTAGGTACTTTCGTAATAAAAAAAAACATATACGCAATGCATCGAATATAACAGAGTGGGAAATCTAACTGTTCCCCGAACAGGTAATAGTTAGTGTCTGTAAATGGCGACATGGCTTTCCACCTGTCTCTTTGAGTACTGACTTTCTGGTCAATATGTGGATTCAAAGGTGACCATAGAATACTACCTCCGCGATTGTGAAGATGCAAAGCTGAACCTCTAACTACCCCACAAGGGTTAATGGTTGTGAACGCGTTTGTCTAATTATCCGTTTTTCGCAAAATACCTAGTTTTTTTCAAAAACCCGAAATAACAAATCATTCTGCGACATAATTGTATATTCCAACAGTTGCGAAATTTTATTGCTACACATTCAAGTTACAATTTATTATTGTTCAACTCACTGACAGCATTAACTAGATTATTTGTAAGGCTTACCAGAAAGTTCCTCTTTGTTTGATATTAAAGATCTTATAAATTCCTTATCTACAACACATTGATTTAGTGTTTCGTTGTACACGTAGGCTCTGTAAGATAAAATCGTAATTTGTAAATGAAATATTTATTTTAAAAAGATATATTTATGCCTCTTTTTCTACGTAAAATTCTATTTTCTATGGATCGTACAAATTAAGTAGATACTTTAATCACTTACTTATCACAGCCACATTTTTCATTACATTGGACGAAACAGTCTCCAATGGCACAGTCGGTTGGTTCCTAGAAAATAATAACGTATATTATTATAAGTTCCCTTCATAATTTGAATATAAATATTTGACACAAGATCTTCAGGATACCTCAGTCCTCAGTCTTTTTGTAAGGGCGTGTGTACCTTAATTTAAAAAAACAAAAGTGAAACAAAATAACCAGTAAATATATAAAATAGGTATGTAAGCTCTTAACCTTCGTCACTCGAAGTTCTCATACAAAATTGAACTTAAGTATTAAAGTAAAACATTACCACAGATAATATAATACTACAGTATATAACATTACAATGAAACAGTGCTTCAAACTTTTATATCACAATATATACCTACGAACATATTTCAGTCACAGTGCCTTAATATCTACTTATAAATGTTTATATACTTACATTGAATGCGAGAGTAGTTATTTTTAAACCTAAAAGAAATAAAAATATCGTTCATTTATTTTAAATACTACATTGTAACTTTCTAACACACATTATATGCGTATTATTACAAAAAGTTATATTAAAGTATTAAAACTTTTTATAACAGTTCACTGAGATACTTACAGAATAAAATTAAAAGTATTAAAAACATGTGTTTCGTCATTTTCGTTATTGTTTACCGAAACTGAAACCAATTTGTACTGTTGTGTTGAACTAATCCGTACGCACTAAAATTCGGTGCCTCCAAAAATAGACCAGCTATTTTAAAAATCGAGTGCGCGCTGTTTGTATGTCTTTACCATTATCAAGCTGAAAATAGATGAACTAATAATAATGTTGAAGGAGATGTATTGTTTACTAATAGAAAAAGAAAGTATGATGTGTAAAGAGAATGAAAGTATTATTTATATATTATACTGGGCCCTTACTCCACTAATTCATATTGGCCACAATATTACTTCAGTGTCGACATTGTGGCAGTTCAATGGCCGCAATTTGACACTTTTCGCACTCCACTAACAAATTTTGGCCACTGAAACGCTATCGAAATACTTCTGGGTCTGACGTCCCTCAATATTAGAAAAATTATTATTATTTACTGGTAACACTGAATTACGCGACTGTGGCGACGCCTCCAACTGCCACCTTATGTGGCGGGATCTCTAGTTCAATAGCCTTCATTTGGTACTCTAGAGTACCCGCCACATACGGTGGCAGTAGCCAAACTTGGAACTAAATTTGACGTTTCCGCCATTGCGTGTTATTTTGTATGAAAAGTAAATTTAGTATTACCAGCGTTGTGTTTTTTGCCCACTCTTTGTAATTTTTATGTTTGTTAAGGGTGATTATAATAAATTGATTTCCGGAGTTTCTTGTTAGTTCTTCTCCAAGCTAGGGTCTCCGCTGATCTAACCTCGGTAAAAAATATGTAAAGACAATGCTCAGTGCCATGTTTGAAATAATAGTTTTAAGAGATTCGCGATTTATACTCATGATATAAGATATAAGGGTGTGTATAAGATTGATTGCAGCTGTGGGAAATCCTATGTCGAACAGACTAAACGGTCTATTGCGGACAGAGTGAAGGAACACATAATATATGTAATATATAATAAGAAGGATAAGTCCCGTTAATTATTAATCATGTTTGAAATAGTATAATAAACATATTTTGACTTTGATATATTAATTTGTTTTATTTGAGTTTATAGCTCTGCAACCAAAGATCGTTACAAATGAAACCTATAATGTTTCGAGCCGTATGGCACAGTGAGTGCTAGTTTTGGCGTGTTTACTGGTAACACTGAATTACGCGACTGTGGCGACGCCTCCAACTGCCACCGTATGTGGCGCGATCTCTACTATTATTATGACAGCTTTTTTTGTCAATGGTCAATTTCTAATGTACACTCACACGCTCAGTTAGTAGTTTTAGTTTCAATTAAAAATATAAAATATTTTTTCAGGTACGTTTTTAGCTACGTTTACGTTATAAACTTAAAACTTTTAACTGCTAAATCAATATTCATTAATTGACATTGCTGCATTGTCAGTGCAAACAGTTTTTTAAATTGTTGTAATCCATAGACAATAATTTCTGTACTTTGAGTGGCCACTGAAGTGCCATTGACTCGCTATTATGACGCTAGTGTGGCTGTCAAAATATTAGCAGAGTGCCACTTTTACGGCTGAGATGCAGATTTATCGCTAGAGTACCCGCCACATACGGTGGCAGTTGGAGGCGTCGCCACAGTCGCGTAATCCAGTGTTGCCAGTAAACACGCCAAAACTAGCACTCACTGTGCCATACGGCTCGATACATTATATTGAGGTTTCATTTGTAACGATCTTTGGTTGCAGAGCTATAAACTCAAATAAAACAAATTAATATACCAAAGTCAAAAGTCAAAATATTTTTATTCAAAATAGGCCCTATCATAAGCTCTCTTTGAAAGTTATTTTATGATCTAAGTACAAATTAAAAAAACTATATATTGACAAAAGGAATATATATGAGTGAAGTGGAAGGGCGGTTACGTAGGGGCCGGCCTAATAAGACATATATGTAACAGTCAGATAGCGAAAGTGGTCTGTCAGGATCGGGACAAATGGGGATCCGTGATCTCTGCCTACCCCTCTACAGGGAATCAGGCGTGATGTGTATGTATGTATGTAAAAAAACTATTTCAAACATGGCACTGAGCATTGTCTTTACATATTTTTACCGAGGTTAGTTCACCAACCATTTCGGCTGCTCAAGATGCCACGTCATGAAGACCACGACCGCTCTGATAAGAGCGTAACGATTGAGAAGAAGAAGTTCAGCGGAGACCCTTGGAGAAGAACTAACAAGAAACTCCAGAAATCAATTTATTATAATCACCCTTAACAAACATAAAAATTACAAAGAGTGGGCAAAAAACACAACGCTGGTAATACTAAATTTACCTTTCATACAAAATAGAGATCCCGCCACATAAGGTGGCAGTTGGAGGCGTCGCCACAGTCGCGTAATTCAGTGTTACCAGTAAACACGCCAAAACTAGCACTCACTGTGCCATACGGCTCGATACATTATAGGTTTCATTTGTAACGGTCTTTGGTTGCAGAGCTATAAACTCAAATAAAACAAATTAATGTATCAAAGTCAAAATATGTTTATTAAACTATTTCAAACATGATTAATAATTAACGGGACTTATCCTTCTTATTATATATTACATATATTATGTGTTCCTTCACTCTGTCCGCAATAGACCGTTTAGTCTGTTCGACATAGGATTTCCCACAGCTGCAATCAATCTTATACACACCCTTATATCTTATATCATGAGTATAAATCGCGAATCTCTTAAAACTATTATTTCAAACATGGCACTGAGCATTGTCTTTACATATTTTTTACCGAGGTTAGATCAGCGGAGACCCTAGCTTGGAGAAGAACTAACAAGAAACTCCGGAAATCAATTTATTATAATCACCCTTAACAAACATAAAAATTACAAAGAGTGGGCAAAAAACACAACGCTGGTAATACTAAATTTACCTTTCATACAAAATAACACGCAATGGCGGTAACGTCAAATTTAGTTCCAAGTTTGGCTACTGCCACCTTATGTGGCGGGATCTCTATAGCCTCGCAGTTGAGTGGCTGTCAAAGTTAATTAGTGGAGTAAGGGCCCTGAACATTTGTACAATAACATTCCATATTAATGTGACTCCAACGCAATGCATAACAATATGCTACAGATAATCGAAGAGATATTTTATGCACGTGGTTTACTCTTGTAGGATTAACTTACAAGAAAATTAGGATTTCAAAAGTAGTACATACAATTTTTAACTAAGTCTTGTGATTAGACTTCAGAATTAAATAATCAATAAACACATTTATTACAAAAGTGAATTGAAATCAAAGTTTAATTTAATAAGTTTATTTCCAAACTTCTTTGCATTTTTTAAAACAAAATTTAATTACTTGTCCAACAGAAAGAAAAGTAATATCTGAAAGTCTGAGGCAAACATTACTTTGAGTGAATACTATAAAATAAATTATATAAAACAACTTGTCAGTCACGTGGACGACTTAGCACAAAACTTCTTGTCAGTCAGTCAGTCATCAAGTTGAGCGCGTTGGCGCCGTATGCTGTTTTGTATCGTAATCAGCAATATTGTAAATAAAAATTTAATCTTAACCTTGTATTTATGTGAGAAAGAAAATTATAAATCTTTTTAATAATTACAAATTAACCTTCTATTTCATACGGTACTTTCTAGAAGATCCGAATCGTATTTTATTGTTTCATTTACAAATAACACGTCTCAGTTTACTAGTGTTACGTCTGTGATAAAAAGTTAATAAATAACTTTTAAAAGTGTGTTTTGTAAAAAAGCAACAAGTGTAAATTCTGTGAGGTGTAGTTTTTGTTCTATTAATATAAAGTGAGTGTGTCTCATTGTTTTGTGTGTCAATAGCTCTTTACGGTCAGTGCATACAAACGAAATTGATGCAGAATCATTACGGTAGGTGAACAGTTTTTAACTATTTCACTAAATATTATTAAATTTGTATTAATTAGTCATACATACATATTATAGTCTAAAGTATATAATTGTGTTTAAATAACTTAGTTCACATAACTTCAATTTCTTATTAGAATCCTATTTGATTAATTATTTTTAATACTTATTAAAAACTGAACATATTATTATTTCTTTCTTTCTTTCAACATATATATCAAAATATTATAATTAAAATTAAGGTGTAGTGTAGTAACAAATTAAAAATTGAAAAATATCATAATTTTTTTCCTGTTGTCTGTTGCTATAAATATTAAGAATTTTTAACAAATATTTAAACATTTTTATTAAAACTAAAGACAATCTCTATGTAGGTGTGTTATGATAATTATGATAATCAGATCACTCAAATAAAAAATGCTGGGTATATACCTAGTATACCATCCTGACCTTTGGTTTCAGTAAGACAATCATCTTTATCCTACTATCATCTTTATATCATTACTTAGTCAGTTATATGGATGGAAATGAATTCCACCCATTTCATGAAATATCTGCTGAAATGTGGACTTTTGTAATAATAATTATGGTAACCGAAACATCTAATAGTTAACGCCGTAATTAATAAATATTTATTTTTGTATTTATTATCTGATTTTTATTTATCCCATTAAATAAAAGTCTGTAATAATTAATTTATATCAGAATAAAGTATTAAAAAGTTTGTATGTAACATTAACATATAAATAAAAAACTTATTCCGTTCCAGAAAATGAACTTGACGATTGAAACGAGCCGAAATGAAGAGTCTTTATAACAACTGAAACAAATTCAGTCATGTAGCAATGGCCAGTAACAAGATTCTGTATTCTGTAACAGTCGTTATTTTGGGTTTCATTTGCTTTATTATTGGAGCCATCGCTGTGGGACTACCGACATGGGGTTACTTCCAAAGCTGTAAGTATATAAATCCTTAACTTATGTCTTTTAATCCCTTTCGGGGTGGACAGAACCATAGAGACAAAATATCACTGTTAAATCTCTACTTATGTCCTCTTATCTATTGATTATATGTCTTGTATATCATAGTTACATCCTTCTATAAGTTTTGGGGTATTCAGAGACTGAAGTCACATAATATCCTAATTTTGCTCAGTCATTAAGGGTATGTAATAGAAAATTTACTCCCTTTTTGCAATTTTAATCTATCCATCTAATCAGTCAATATTGAGGTTGTAATGATATCAATATGAAATATAGGTGATAACTTGTTTCCTTATATATTAGATTCCATTTACCCCTAGTTCCTTAGTTGCTTCCTAAGACCTTCCTAATACTAGGAAGAATGGCAGTATATTTGTAAGTATTATTTTCATTTTATGGCCTGTAACCCATAGCACTATGTCACAAGCAGAGTGTATTGTACTATAACAGTGTGATAGCAAATTGATTAATAACTATATATCTAGAATATGTTACAATCTAGGATTAGCATAACTTTTGGTTTCTTAATATCACATGTTACGTACATTGCATGTGAGTTTTAGTGTTTGTTTCACTAAAATCCAGTCTTTAAACATATCTTACTAATTACCAAAAACATTTAGACAGCTGTTTAGGTTCAAAGTTTAAGTCTTGTTTTCCTATCTATGGTGTATAGTAGTGTGTGATGTGTATAGTTTAAAAAATTGTTGCACATTGACACAATAGCATGATGAATATGTCTGGTGTAATCTGGGGGTGTGAATGTAAAGTCTTAAAGCAATATTGTATCTATATTTATGATGATAAGAGTCAAATTTAAATACATAACATTTATTTAAATGATTTTTTCAGCTTATTTATCAAAGCTTATACAAAATCACTGTTTTAAAGGCAGTTAAATTAGGTCTGTCAATCAAAAATACACCTACCCCGCATTGCTTTAAAGCTTAGTTTGTAAAACGTTTGCACTGTAGCTTTTGTAAAAACACACATTATTAATTTTCTTTTCAGATGAATCCGTTATCGACTTGGGTCTCTCGTATTATGGTAAGTAGAGTTGTTTTAATGGTTTTTGCTAAAGCAAATTTTTGTTTGGTATATTTATGGTTTTTTTAGGTATATAACTAGTGCTGTTTTATTGGTATTTTTAAATATATTATAATTCTAATGGTAATATTAAATATTAGATTATTTAGGCTTACGTAATTTTTACTCCAGAATAACGATATAAAATAGGGATGTGTGTAAAGTATGAGAGTTTCCCAATTCAAAAAATCTAAAATTATAACATTATGTTACAGTCTGAATATATTAATGATTATAAAGCCCTATTAATTTAAAAAGACAAGTTACTAATCAAAATGATTATATACATTGTATATTTTAGATCGATACATAAAACGAAAGATAAATTTCATCTAAAATTATATTTTGAGAGAGACTATAATATAACTAATCTAAACTAGTTATTTCATCAGTGCCAAAAGACTATGCTAATTATAGCTATATGTTTAACTTGTAGTACAATTACATCGTATCTTGATATGATCCCACGATTAAATAAAGATTGAAGATGATCGTTAATCGCAATTCTCCCTTATTGAAACTACGTTGAATTATAAACGAAGTTATTCTATGATAATTCTTCTTTTAAAAAAGTCCTTTAATTCTCCTTTCATTTAGCGTAAACAGATCTGGAAGAGATAATATTGTTATATTAGCATTCATGTGGTAAATTCATCCAACAGATTCCATAGACCCATAAACCCTAAGTCAACTCTTACGACATGCCGAGAAGAATGACAGCTAGTTAGCATTCTATATACGTACCATATAAACAAGGGATGCGCCTAAATTGAATACGAATTTGAAACAAACATAATAACTACAAACATATGACGAATGCTTTTCGACCACGTTTCCCTTATCCGAAAACCCGTTTCCATTGACACACATTACGTGCAATGGAATGTCGCCATTTAAAAATGGTTTCCGTTTGTTTGGCCAAACATTACGAAATTACAATCATACTTGTCCCGAGTGATTTACGGTTGATTTAGGTAATTATGAATAGTTATTGGCTGTGTAATTACCGGAATAGAAGGTTTACAAGTTTATCATGGAAGTTTTAATGGACTGTTCAGTCATAGTATAAAAGTAAGTCGATTGTTCAAATTTAAACACATTGTTGAACTATATTCTTTGAGGCTCTTTTAATCCTAGAAATAGATAGATTCAGTGCAGTTAAATCAGCTGTTTGGGGCTTGACTCTGTGTAAATGGGTACAGGGTTCCAATCCCGGTTAAGCATGTACCAATGGAAATGAAGTTTACTGAATTTCTAAGTACATATTCCTAATAAAATACATTTGCAAAATGTACCGAATCTCCGAATAGGTTATAGTTAGTGCTTGTAAATGGCGTTATGGCTTACAATTGGTCACATTGAGTACTAACTTTCTGGTCAACACGTGGGTTTGAGGTGGCCATAGAATTACTACCTTCGCGATCGCGAAGATTAAAACCGGAACCTCCGACTACCCCGCAAGGATAAATGATAGTAAACGCGTTTGTCTTTTCTATCTTTTCGCGTATCTGTTTCATTAATATACGTGAATCAAATCCTATCTTAGTATTTCAATTATCAAACTTTTATCAAAACTTCTTCCAAACTAAGGTAAAACCCACCTAACTATCAGATACTTAATTCCAAAAGCATTTTAAAAACCGCATCTCCACACCAAAGCACCAATTACGTTTTAAAATAACTACTCTACTACCACAGCGGGCTTATTTAAATGCAAATGTGCCACTAAATCTCTTTGTATTTAGTACTCGAGTGGCCTACTTTAAAAATATTTTGAACTTTCACTTTTTCTGGCCATGGGTTCTATGGGAACTTCTTACGGCTACTCGACTGTGTTTTAGTAGATCTTTCGTGATGTTCTTTAATGTCAAACATAAGTAGTTTAATATGTAGTTAATTTTGAATATGTTATATTTAAACTGTGGCATTTGTTAATTGTTAATCTGTTGGTTTTTATTAATCAATTCTTTTCAGTGTTGTTCTTTGATATTGAATGTGATAAGTTTATGTAACATTAACTATGCATAATCAGTATAAAAAATATTTGTTAAATGTACTTTGAATGGTACTTTATAATATCTTAAATGAAATTAGCAATAGGTTAGTTCAATTCGTATAAAGGTGTCCCAAATATTATTATCATTATTTATTGTGATGTTATTTTATCCATACGAGTTGAGTTATTACTATGATACCAAATATACCTTAAATATAACTCGCGAGTTATAATTTTACGACCTGTGACCTTCCGTCTTTACGTCTTTTATCACGTTTGACACAATATAAGTTTAAGAATGCGTAAATTATCCATAATCCAACAATAACTAAGTAACTAGCTAAAAGTAAATGAAATTATATAAGTACTATATACACTAACTTCTGATTAGTGCAAGTCCAATAATATCGAACTGGTTACCCGTAATTGTTGTATTAACTACATAATATCGTTTAATCACACCCGTTTCCCTACAGGGTATAGGTACAGGAGTACCTATCTAACGTCACTCTTTTACAATATAGCGTCTATCTGACTGTTATGTGTCTTATTGGGCCAGCCCCTACGTAACTGCCCTTCCACTTCACTCATATTTGTTCCTTTCGTCAATCTAACTAAATAAAAATATAACAAAATCAGCTGGTTGCGTAATATAAATCCCAACCCACAAGCACGTAATAGTGATGTTAACCATACAAGTACGTACGTACTATAAACGTAAACATGAAGAGTATGCCACTACATATGCCTCAAGTACATTCTGCTTTGGAATTGTGTAATATTTTTAGTTTGAATGCATATTGAACTGTGTTTTATTTACTCGTCTTGTCTGTGGAAGTTTTTAACATATGTTATGTGTGTCACGGTTAGTTTTGTTCGTTTTTGGGATAGACAGAGGGTTAGTAACCGTTAGAACTACAGGTATATACCTACTGGACACAAAGGTTTCCGATAGAATTGAATTAAAGTATTTCGTTAAATTCTAATAACTATTTCCTTACATTTTTAGGAATGAAGTTTTGTGGTTACATGTATGGATCTGTTTATGACTTGGGTAGCGATAAATCTGCCAATATCACAAATCTAGATTTTCAGGATACATACACATACTCTCATCTTTGTACCCATTAACTTTAATACTTACTAGTTAATTCTTATCTATTGAAACAGTTGAACTGACCACCTAAATAAAATCATTACGAAAATCGCCATATTAGCCTACATGTTGTCATTTTCATTTCACACATAGTGTTGCACTTCTATGTATTGTTATATGTGTTTGTGTGTGTGCCATATTTCGTAACTATGTGCTATGTTTACGGAATCTAGTTACTATTTGAATAATGTCACGTAATAACACTTCTTTGTGTGGTGTGTGTAGAATTGGGTGTTTTTGCATTTCCACGCTATGTTGTATTTGCATTTCCCATGGTTTGAAAAAGGAATCTAGTTTTAATATTATTATGTTGAAATTCAAATGTCTTTATTGAATTATAGTTCATCTCAGTCATTGCAATCATATATAGTAGGTGTGATGTCATATCGTTCATCTAACAACATACCAGGGTTGTACCATCTACGATATTCATCTATATCATACATACATTCGTACATATCACACCAGTCTTCCATCAGAGTTAAAGGCAAATATCACAGATCCTAATTTCCCCGATCCCGACAACCAACTTACGTTTCACTGACATCCATTGTACCTCCATACACACTCATAATGCTATGAAGAGACGTGAAGAAATATCTACATACATACACATCACGCCTGATTCCCTGTAGAGGGGTAGGCAGAGATCACGGATCCCCATTTGTCCCGATCCTGACAGACCACTTTCGCTTCATTGACATTCATACATCTTCTCATACACTCTCGGCGGTTATAGGTACTCCTAACGTTACCTTGTTTCAATATAGCGTCTATCTGATTGTTATATCTCTATAAAATATATAGTATGTTGTTACATTCACGATGGTACTAAGTTATTCAGGTTAATACTTCAAAATAATAGGTACGTGATGGAATAGCCCGTTTTTAAACCACAACAATAGGCTCGCGCCATTGTTAGAGAGAAAATGAAATTGTATAAAAAATCTGACCGTAACTGTATGTTCGCACAAATAAACGTAAGTTCAGGTCACGCCTGTTTTCTATTAAGGCTTATACAGAGATTTTGGTACTAACTAATGGAAACAAATTTCTATATAGTTATCATTTAATTCCTGCCTTGTCTTGGATGAAAAGATCTCGTATTTAGATGAAACAAAAGCATGTATTCAGGGCTATAATACGTGACAGTTTTTTAATATATTATGTGAGGAATCTATTAGTAATATTTAAATTTTATTTTATGTTAATTTTGGTCTTAAAAAGTTCAAATCTTCAAAAAGTCTTTAGTCTTGTGTGTTTGCTTATTTCTGCCTTTATCCCTAGCATGTTATATAAAAACTAGAGCTAAGTGGAATTTCTTATTCGATAGACTTACAATAAAACATTAACTCTTAATAACAATACTATCACAACCACGACATCTCTAAGTACTGTCCTATAGAAACAAACGGCTTAACTCAACATTCCCAAATTTCGTACAAAAAAGGGTGTAACTCTTATATTTTTAAAAACCGCAACGGGATGTTCAACTAACTAAACGTTGATATAAAAACCAGACCCTATGGCATGGCTAACGGGGTTTGCTTCGCTGAACACGAAAGTAGGCCACTGCTTTACCCAAGCTTATATGTACAGGTGTGGAGCGGTCTGTGTGGAGCTTTATGTATATTTGATATGCTTTAATGCATGTATGGTATATAGGAACTTATATAAATAATAGTTTTAAGAGATACGCGATTTATACTCATGATTAATAATTAACGGGACTTATCGCGTATGTTTTTATATTATAAAGTTACATTTATTAACCCTTCGTTTCGGCTATATAAATATTAAATAAGTTTTATAATAATGTTGTGATGGTTCGGTAGTAGAATGATATTTAGTTGCCTGCGTTTTAAAATAAACCAAGTTTTAAATAACCCATTAATAAATGCGTAACTAATAAGAGCGTAAATAATGCGATTTATACTTCTAATTAATAACTAATAGCACTAACGTAATTAAACGTCTCGTTAGTTATTAATCGTAACAATAAGAGTTAATTGCAATTTGTATCCCTAAAGTTAGAAGGCCTTTATTTTCCTAGATTCTGTATCTAGGTCTTAACTAGGCTACTTCACAGATATTCAAGTAGCTTCTTTACTTAAAGCTCTTTACGATTTCATATTCATTAGTGTATAGAGATACTTGACTCCTGAACAATATAGATACAAAGAACCGTATCTACAATTATGAAAGATCAAGTTTTTTTATATCCCTAGTTAAATGCTAGTAGCTCTATGTAAAATATACATACATATATGCAGAGACTATCGATCGCAACCTGGAACGATCCTAACAAATCCCCTTGATTAACTCACACCCATTAACCTTCTCATACATGCTCTTCTGTTCTTCACACTACGTACACCCGCCTTGAGAACAATGTATGTATTGAACATTATATATATGTTATCGGCCAAACCCGATTTCAGGACAAACTAGTTTGGCCTAGGTTAGTAGGTTTAGCCTAGACCAAACTATGTCCTACAATCGGGTTTGGCGGGTAACACACACACACACACACATATATATATATATATATATCTATCTATCTATATATATATATATATATATATATATATATATATATATATATATATATATCTATAATGTTGAATACATACATTGTTCTCAAGGCGGGTGTACGTAGTGTGAAGTATATATTAGTTAGTTTCCTTTAAGGTTGTATTACAAGTAGCCTGCAGCTTTGCAACATCCTGTAACAGTCGGTCTTGGCTTCCTCATATCTCCTTTCTAAATAAACCACGGCTCTAACCTAACGTATCTATCTCTAGATTAGACCTAGGTACTATTGATGGTACTAGGCCTAAGCTACTGTATTAACCACCTAGACGCTAATACTGGGTTCGATTCCCGGAGGAGTCAAGAGTTAAGGACGGATTTTCATCTGGTTTTCATTTTGGTTCTTGAATTAGTATCCTTAACACAAGTTTTAAATGACTTAATGACTTAAAAGGGGCTAGTTCTATAGGTGTTAAAAAATAACATTATTATTAATCTACTATAATTACTAAGACTAAACCAATATCTGTTAAAATTGTATTAATATATAAATGTTACGTTTGCTTGGTCACTAGATCTGGGTAAAAAACCCTAATAGTCGGAGTTCTCTTGAGCCGGGGCCTCCGAACCAACGGTATAATTGTAAATTAAGAGATAATCAGTGTCGGATATAACAATTGACTTTCCATTAAGTAATGCACTGTTCTTGTACATAGAACCTCGGAGAGGTAATAACATCTCCTATGTCACCTCTTAACGTAAATATTGAGATTGCGATGCCATATGGATCATTGGTGACAACTTGCTAGCCCATCACCCAATAGTCCATTTACCCCTAGTCATTTAGCCACCTACGACATCCTGGGAAGAACGGCAGCTAGTAAGCACTCATTTTAGGCTCCGCTAAAATGGTATCATTAACCAATGGTCATTAAATACTCCGTAAATCATTTTATGGTTACTAATTGTATGAGCATTTATTGTTTTTCATTTCCCACCATTTCCGTTCAAATAACTAGTAAATTACTTATTTTATTACCCAACGGGTAGTGATGAGTATATGTCGGTTTTTGTCCTCCTTTCACCTCTTTCAATGGGTAGAAAAACTCGTTTGGCGATGTCCTAGCAATGCTTAATGGTACAGGGTGAATAAAATAAATTATACATATAAGTTAATATGCATCACTATTGTAATTAATAACTAACTATATTCTTTTATTCATATAAATATATGATCTTATTTTGTAAACTGTCGTAAAGAAGCACAGGTTAATTATTTACCTGTTTTGTGAAATATAATAATATATAAAATTTTATACCTCTTGTAGTTGTATAAAGTTTATAGCAATCTTTTATCGTTTATCTTAGTTATTAAATTATAATAATTTCATTCGATTGGTAAGTCATAGTTTATTAGGAATCTTGTCGAGTTAGACTACAACGAAAAGGTATCTCAAGTATTTGGATAGTTATTAGACAAAGAGATTTCATGTAAAGTTTCATAATTAGTAAAACAACAAGAACGATATAATATTAATATCCCCCGTTACTCAATTACTGATCATCCTATACATATTATCAGTACGAGAACTAATCTAAGCAGCCTACTTCGTTTAACTTCGATAAGAACTTCTAGATTGGATTAAAAGATCAATTTACATTCATTTAATTAAACTCTACTTAGTTAGTTACTATAAAACGCTCCATCACTATATTTATCTTCAAAGGAATTACAGTTTTGAGTGTATTGGATTTGTTTATTGAAAGAAAGAAAGTAAAATACAATTATTCACTGCTTATATAGGTACAATTTGGCATCACACTATTTTATACACACTTTGACACAACATCAATACATATAAGGAGTAGGCACTTGATGCAGCGAAAAGGTCTTGTCTCAGTATTTGATGCAGCTAAGCTGATATGGATGCTGATATATTGATGAAATAAGAACTGTTAAATCCTCCCTATTCTAGGTTTCTCAATCATTAATCCTTGTAGGATAGTTACTGGTTAAATTTTCCATCTCCGAACTACCTTCTGCCGACCTGAACTTCAATACTGCTATGCTATGGCTACCTAGAATCTACATTATATTTGGCAATATTTAAGTTAATGTATTATTTTGGTAATATAACAACAAAAAAGACACGCCCTTGCGGGTTAGTCAGAGGTTCAGGTGTCCATTTCCGCATTGGCGAAGATAGTAATGCTATGGCCACCTCGAACCCACGTGTTGGTCAGATAGGCAGTACTCAATGTGATAGGTGGTAAGCCATGTCGCCATTTACAGGTACTAACTATTACATGCTCGGGCAACAGATAGGTTTCCTCACGATGTTTATAGTATATAATATAATATAACCATTTCTCTAAGTAACTAACTACATAAAGATCTCTTGAACTCCTAGTATGAACCTACCAAGTGTAGTAATCAAAGTACGTGCGAACCTTAAGTACAGTTAATAGTGACTTGTGTTAATAGTTTTAATACCTTTTTTATCGGTGATTCCATGGTAACACTTTAAGTGTAGTGGGATCTAACACCCGTTAACTTGATAGTTGATAGATAAGAGAGATCGGCTTTCTTTCTTTCTTGGTTATCAAGGTGTTGTTTCGGTTATCAAGAATCATTCTGTTGTTGTAGTTGAAAAATTTTAGTTCTGTTTGTTTTTGGAGAAAGGTAATATTAATATATATTGTATCTCAAAGTTGTTGATATATTATTCCCTGTAGTTGAAGCCAAAGGAAAATTCAAAGATTTCCTTGTAACTATTAGACTTTTTTATTTCATAAGACTAACTACCTACATTAGGATACCATTTCTCATTCGATCATCGAAATAAAGCAATATTAGACGTAGTCAGTGCCTGCATGGGTAACCAACCGGGTGTTTCTCGAGGTAATTATTGGTTCGGACAAGACAAATAAAATGAACGATGTCTTTACCTTTTATAAGACTATTATACTAAAAACTAAACCTATTGCAATTTCTAGTGTCTTTGGTCAGAGATTGACTAGGCATCTCTCTACTGGTTAAATATTTAACATATTTGATGAAATTTATCAGGATCGAGAAAAATAGGCATCCGTGATCCCTGCCTACCCCTCTGTAGGGATATGGGGATGTGTTTGTATGTATGACTAGCTTATACCCGTATTATTAAGCAACCGTGATACTGATACCATACTATTTATATTCACAAGAAGACGAATGTTACCAAACCGTTAAAGTGTTATCGTAAGAGATCTTTCCATATTTTGTGAACCCGTTACGTTTATTTACATTTAACTAACTAAAGTATTTTGAATAACTTTCTCGTACACTATACTTTAGCCTGGAACGTAAATAGAATGTAAACTAGTTGCCTTTCTTCCCAGAATGTCATAGACGTCTATCGATCTATGGGATTAATATTTGTTCTATGGGTTTTTGTTAACTAATATGTGTAAATAAATAGTATGTAGCAGTAGAAGCGGGATCGTTCCATGTGGCGATCGCTAGTCTCTGCCCATCCCCTTAGAGACGCAGAGGCTTGAATATACATATATGTAGTAGTTTAACTAGTTGTAATGAACAATAGATAATCGCTTCTATCTGTCCTCTATATAAAACGTTTCAGGCATTAAAACTACATTAGTAATGCTGAATATGAACGAATAACTACATATTATTATTACTGTATATAGTATATTTACTAATACTTTAAATTTCAGTCCACCGGAAAATTAAAATAAGGTCATAGGTATATAAACTATTGAGTGATATCTAAGAGAAATAATGTCCTCCTTAAAACTAATAGAAACATTAACTAGTTACTACACAGTTCACAAACCCCAAGTTTAGTATCCTTCACATTTCTGTTCACTCCAAAAGACTAAAATATCGTGAGTCTCTATAAGACCTTACTGTAAATTAAGATATAATTAATTTATATAATATC
Source organism: Leucoptera coffeella (assembly GCA_030578115.1). Lineage (NCBI taxonomy): Eukaryota > Metazoa > Arthropoda > Insecta > Lepidoptera > Lyonetiidae > Leucoptera > Leucoptera coffeella. Next base: position 144,903 of record JAMBLF010000896.1, read on the forward strand.
AATTTTAAGAGATATCTAAGAAAGGTTACACCCATCCAAAAATAATAAAAGAACATATCAACTATAGATACATAAGTATTATTCCTAAATCCTGTTCACCCCAAAAACCTAAACACACATATAGCACAAAAGGCTTAACCGCGCTAGTCGCTCGTCTGAGTTTTGTCACAAAGGTCCCGGGTTCAATAACCCGTTTGGCGCATTCACGAAACGTGATCGCCGACCGTGAGTATGCCGTCTTAGTCTAGGCTCGTGGTCGGACAGTGTGAAAGGGCCTTTATGAGGTGACTGGAACGGTTATTTTTAAGGGAAAAAGTTGACTAACAATCTTAAAAGATGTGTATCTTATTTTTGTTATAGCTAGTTACATAGACTAGCACTATATATTGAAGATAAAAGCTATCAACGAGTTATTATATCTTTGAAATCCTGTCTACTTAAAAAGGGATTAAAAGACATGAATATTATACAGGGTGACAGTTTCCTCACTGGCAATATTTTAAGCTGGCTATAAGAAGCGCATATACACCCCATTTTCATAACAAAAAGAGTAGGAAATTTTTGGAAATTGGGGCAAACATTATTATTTTTATTTTAAAGGTACTCTTAAGCTTCCTTATATCTATTATATTACTTACTAGCAACCCGCTCCGGCTTCACACGGGTATAAAATATATAGCCTACTCCACTATTTAATGGATGTTATTATACATATAAACCTTCCTCTTGAATCACTCTATCTATTAAAAAAAACCGCATCAAAATCCGTTGCGTAGTTTCAAAGATTTAAGCATACAAAGGGACATAGGGACAAAGAAAGTGACTTTGTTTTATACTATGTAGTGATTGGCAAGAACAGCAACGTCCCAAATAAAACTAATAGACTAAGACTTGATAGAAAAATCAATTAGATCGGTTCCCATAGCAACCATTTTGAAAGGTTCCAGATTATTGCGTATCAAGTAAAAAGTCGAACGGAATGATAGCGTGAGAAGTAGTTGTAAATCTACGTAGTTGGCTCCGTAGTTTTTTTTCATGTTTTTGTTCCATTTAATAGCCTAATTTGCCTTGACAATACGCCTTAATAAGCTAGGTTTTGGGTTTAGCTAGTTCGGAATAATGGTAGACAAGTGTTCAGCTGTTTGAGATATGTAATAAAAATATATTGGATGTATTTCTTTATTTTTGTTCTGTTTTTTTTGTATTCTTTCTATGCTATTAAGTATTCTTTCTATAAGCGGTAACATTTTAAATAGATCAAATTTCGGACATTTTCCTTACGATACTTTAATGCATTGTGATAACAGGAGAGCATATAAGCGTAGGTTAACAAATATAAGGTATGCAAGGCAATTTCTAAATTATTATATCAATCAGCCTATAGCAGTCCACTGCTGAACATAGGCCTCCCTAAGGGTTCTCACGCAGCCTCAAAACCAGGGAGGGCAGACGGTCCAATTACACCAAAAAGATAGCTTGCCTTCTGATGTTATTTCTTTAAAAATAAAATTATGAATTCCTTTTATATAAAGAAAGAAGAGAGACATTTTTTCCCGGATGAAGTACAGTCAGCATTATTCCTCGGTATCTTCAAAATTTTGAGTTCAAAATATTTACCAATCTGTTAATGTCAATTTCGAGCTTGATCCAAAAAGATTGTAAAGAAAAATACCGTTACAGGGTACGCCACAAAACACGATCACCCATGACCCTCATCCAGCCAACCAGCACCTATATAACTAGTATACAACCAATACTCTACCTATCTTGCTAGAAAGTACGTATACGTTCGTTACTCCATTTAAAACCTCACCATTGTTGCGGTGAGAGAAATCTCCGAACTCGTATATCCTTTCAGCAAACCGCAATTCATCATGACACCTCTATCTTTGAGCCAAGATCTAGTTGTGTCAAACACTATAGGATACAGTTAGGTACGTTTGTGCTATTAATTAACGCCCACGCGTTTAGGCTTTGTTAGGTTAATTGAAATTTGTATTGAGAGGTTTTTGTTAGGTGTTTTTTGTTTGGCTTGGGTATGATACGTTCTAGAGTGGTCATAGAGGTAAAAATAGGGTTTTTAGGTGTTGGTGCCTGGTTGTATGGATTACTTAAATTACTGCTATATCTCAACTTTATCCTTAATTTGTTAAGTGACATAAGTTTTTGTAACCAAGCTAAGTTATTGATCACTTTAGATTCGGTCATTGTATTACCTTTACGATTATCCTCGAGATCAATTCATATATTAAAAGTTTCGCAATTTTCTTTAATATTCGATATTTTTTTAACCTAATTTGCAAATATCTACACTAAATAAAGATCAGAAATAGTACAAAATTGCAATGTTAGCTTAATAAAAGGTTGAGAGAAACTAGGATAAATATAACAGATAAATAAAGTCAGAACAATCAACACATTTGGTTACAGTTGTACCAAAGTACTTAGTCAAATTATATCAATCGTTTAAGTTCATAAACTTCGCATAATTACACATTTATCTCCGTACATCATTAACACAAAAAAAACCTCTAACAATACCCCTTCGTATGAGTATGATAAATGCATTATTTACCAAAAGGCGAATGAGTTATTACGTGTCATTAGCTCTATTAAAAGCAGAACTGCCAACTATTATCAATCATGCTTCAAGCACAATTATCTTTGCATCTTTGAGCGTTGAACTTTGGGAGGTATTTGTGAAAACATACATACAAAACATATTATATTCACACCTCTACTTTTATTACTACAGTCCAGAACACCTGGAATTATCGTGACATATCTCTCTTGCTTCACTCATACCTGTTGACCTTCTCATACATGCTCTTCTCTTCTGCACAAATACGTTCGCTTTGTGAAAACAATTATCAAAAACGCAATGTAGATGATTAGCAGTGTAGATTGGATAACTAAGTAAGTAAGTAGAAGTTTTGGAACCTGAAATAGTAACAATGGTAACTTATGAAAATATTAAGTATAGAAGAAGAATTATAATTGACTGAAGGCTCCTTATTCTTCAGGCTACATCATTCGTCTATGTACTAAGCAACATGGAATAAGTATTGTCACGTTTAGTATTGACTATCTGAGTACTTAATATAATGAATAACCAGCCTTGTTAACTATTGTGGAAAGATTTAGAGTTACTAACACTTCTGATCATAGGAACTTTAAACTCAATTTTCGGCATCGCACAGTTAGAGGTCAAAATCTAACACGTGTGGTTTACTTCTATATAATACTATAAGTACAGACCAATGGCCTAAATAACTATAAATCATCAATCAATCATCTTGTCGTGTAGATCTGAGTTTCTCTTCTTGTTCTATCTTTCTCTGAATCTAAGACAGATACTGACATCTTAGATGCTTATTTGTAAAGCTCATTATTTGAGCTTATATATGTATAGCTAGTTTCTTCTGCTATATGCTATAGAAATAACTAATTAGTTAGTATTTTTTTAATGTAAAAAGCAATGGCAATGTTTGTATTTAATAGAAATATTGGTGATGGTATAACTTTTTAAATACTTATATATTACGTACTCATGTTCTTCTATCCCGTTCCCACCCCAGATAGAAAGCCCACGGAAACGACGATTTCCTTGTTCACTATAGCAAAACTATTCCGAATCTAATGACTTATGATAATACAGGATATTACCGAAATTGTCATGCCTAATTTCGCATAGATTACGTTCATATAAAATCCCTAAGTTGCCTCTTAATTAAACAAAAAAGAAAGACAGCTAGTTTCTATTCTAATTACGGCCCTGACTTTCCCTACTACAGTTACGGAGGGATTAACATCCTACTTTTTTCAACATATACATACATACATATATTCACACCTCTACATCCCTAAGGGATAGGCAGTCTCGATCGCCACCTGGAACGATCCTGACAAATCTTCTTAGCGTCACTCACACCCATTAACCTTCTCATACACACTCTTTTCTTCACACTACGTACACCCACCTAGAAAATTATTTTTCGACATCTCAATGTAGATTAGCGAATTGAATGGGACTATTTCTAAATTCATGAATAGAGATTGTATGAATGTACGTTTTAGATAGTAGGAAAGTAGGTGATTATATTGTTTGTGGATGTTAAGGGCATCTTGATTTGTCTGTTTGTTAAAGCAGCTTTCTAGATCGAGGATTTGAAAGTATAGTGTGTTTTCGATCGGGTTTGGGGTGGACAGAACCTCGGATAATTTACAAAATATCGTAATAGTGATGTTATTTACATCATAATGACCTTAATGTGCATATAATCACGATAATATTAGATGAGCATAGAAGCTTACAGCATAAGGACACTTAATTTACCGTTGGCATTAAGTAACTATTTAGAATAATTATTATTAGTGTTAAAATAATTCTAGAAGAAAAACAGCTAGTAATCGTATATTTAAGTCCCAAAGGTATCAAAACTGGAGCAAAATACCAATTAGTATCCTTTACGGGGTACTCAGAGTTTACTCGGTTCATATCCAAAACTGCGGAATTTTCGATTCTATGGCAAATGGACCAAAATATGCCATTAAAAGAAATATGACGTGAATAGGTAAATTACACTTCGAATCTATTAATAGAAAGCTAGTAATTTTAGGGAAAGTGCAGTGTATTTGCATAGTCATTGTCTCTTAGTAGTATAATGGAATATAGCTAATTTATTTTGCTTCATAGAGAAAAAAATAAATTCTCACTCAATTGTTACATCACTACCGTTTTCCTTAAATCTGTTAGTTAGTGGAGAAGTACACATACATACATAATTCACGTAATATTCACGGCTGTATTTCGCTAATGGGATAGGTAGAGTCTCGATCGCCACCTGAAACGATCCTGACATATCTCTCTTGCTTCACTCACACCCATTAACCTTATTAATGCTCTTCTGTTCTTCACACTATACCCTTGAGAAGAATGTCTTCAATTCGATTTATTATTTTCAATAATAACTAAGTATATTCTATACAACGAATGACATTTGTATAAACATAACTTCAGACATGTTAAGTATATCTCCTCAACCGTTTTATTACAGTTGTTTTAGCGTTAATATGGAAAAAAGTTGACAGATTGTTAGCTCATCGCCTAATTAATTCCATTCACCCCTAGTCTCATAATCACCTCTTTCGTCTAACTCGATATTAGATTAATATTTCTTATAAATTTTTATAACATTATAAATATGACATCTGCAGATGTTTCTAGATAAAAATGACATAAACATTGGCGCGTACCCAAGCCAAAGTTGGTAACAATTGACAGTCGGCCGTTCCAAATTCAAAACGTTTAAGGCGAAGTGACAGTGCCAACTTTTTTTTTGGCGAGGGCAACGAACTCACTCACGATGCCAGCGGAGCGTGCACAAAAGATACGTTCCCATCCCGTTTGAGGCTTTAGTAGGCTTTTAATTGTAGAGGGGGTCTTGGTATAGTATTTACTATGAGGTAAACACATAGGTAAAGTGTGTAGTTGAAGTCTGTAATATATGAAGACAGAATTGGCTTGGAAACTTTATAGTTATGCCAGCCATTAAAAAACAATTAATATTCTAATATTATGCTAAGGACAAATAAACGTACAACCTACAATATATTAGCCTCCGAAGTTCTATCCACCCGATAAGGAATTGAAGCCCTTGAAAGTTTGTATTTGACCATAATATCCCTAAGTCTAATATTATGCCTAACCCGACATAATATTATGTATGTCACATAGATCAGGGGCCTTAGTCCTCCAATGCTTTTTGCAAAATTACAGTTCAATATCAGATCAGTAATACTGTAAAGATAGTAATGGATTAACAAAAAAAACTAAATTCGCAATTTTTCAAGCGAAATTTGACATTTGCCGATGTCAATGGTGAAATTTGACATTTTTAGTCATCCACTACCAACTTCACACTATTGCTGATCTGATATTGAACTGCGTTTGTGCTAAAACGCATTAGTGGACTAATGCCTCCGTATGTATGTATGTATGTCATATAACCATACACATGACACATCCACAAAGGTTGAATGTCAAGTCGAGATAATCCAATCATCGCCCAATTAGCCGACCTCGCCATTTCGCAACCTCACGGCCAATAAGCGCCGAGGAGTCACAGTGACACAAAAAACAAACTAGGTGCTTATTTAGGCGAATTAGTAAAACTGTGCTAGTTTAATAGTGTATAACTACAAATTTTGTATTCAAAAAATGAAAATTCTTATAATTTTTATTTCATATGACTAGAATAGTAATTTAACTTATACATTACATTGACGACTTTTAATCCCTTTCGGGGTCGATAGGACCTCGGAGATTTAGTATCTCGTAGGTCTCTTATAAGCATAAATACATACATACAGATCACGCCTGATTCTCTGTAAAGGGGTAGACAAAGATCACGGATCCCCATTTGTTCCGAATGAATATTGGCGTAGTAATGTCTTACGGAACATTGGTGACACCTTGCTAGTCTATCACCCAATAGATACAATTTACCTGTACTCCCTTTTCATCTCCTACAACATGCCCAGAAGAACGGCAGCTACTTAGCATTCTTTTACATATCTGACTAGTACGTGATAAATATTTCTAGTTTGACTTCATCCTGAATATAAGGACGTTATTAGGTATATTTTGAGAGGTTGCTAGCCCACGTGAGTTCAAGGTGGCTATAGAATTACTACCTTCGCAAATGCGGAGATGGGCACCTGAACCTCTGACTACCCCGCAAGGGTTAGGTCGTGAACGCGTTTGTCTTTTCTTGCTAGCCCATGGCTCGACTGTTCCTGCTATATGTAGGCTATCAGACTGGGACTGCACGAATGGTGTAACCATAAAATATTATCGCCTTTACAACTCATTGTTTAGAAATGGTATTTCTTTGCAACTGTGCCCTATTTTTGAATCACTAAAACTGTTTTTAGTTATGCCACATACATAGTACCTACTGCCGAGTGTGTATGAGGAGGTATATTTAGAGAGATTTATAATTGCAATGTAATTTAAACTATTTTAATTTTGACATTTTTATATTAATTTGTACGCCGAAGCATGATGGCAGACCATGTTGAGACCCTTTAACTTAGATTAAGATCTTTTGTACACATGTTTCACAAATAAATAGATTTTGATTGTGATTATAGGAGTGCCAATGAAGCGAATGTGGTTTATCAGGAGCTGGACAGATGGGTTGGTTTATGTATGTATATCTATTTACTAATCTATACATAACCAAGTTATTACAAAACTTATGGACACTCAAATCCTATTCTTTGAGTCTATGGCTATTTTACGAATACTGACTATCCTGTAGATATATATGAACCAGAGGAAATATGATAAGATTAAAGACTGTGATAGTAGCAAGAATGTGTCTAAATACAAAGATGCAATTGATAGTTTTCCATATATCCCAGGGATAAAAGGAACACAAGTCTTAAATGTACTTAGCAAGGGTCTAGTTCAATTGATGTAATAAACTCCTTCAATATATAATATATTAAAAGGGACAATTAATGGGTATTTAAGTCTGTGAACTGTTTCCACGATTCCCAATAACTACGCTTAACTATTCCATAATTTGAACAGAATAATATCTGTTTTATATACGTAAGTCTAAGGCTTTAACGGAAAAAGGTCTGAATACTAAAGACATTAATAACACACATCTTATCTTTAGTTCTGCATGTTAGATTTAATGCGATTATAATTACTAACTCATTGTTTGCAAATTGTAGTGTGGAAAAAGGTAGTGTTAAATCGAGTGCGTAATGAATTTGTAAAAAACGTAATGTGGTTTAGATATAGGCTTGTTTTTAGATAGCTATTTAATTAGTTATATGTTTGTAAAGGTTTTATTCTTTCCCACGAAGTACATAGTTGATTCCCATATAAGATACATTAATATTAGATATTATATTACTATCATTACTTAGTTAACGGCTGAAATGGTGTATGTTTATTGAGATCAATTTAAAATTGAATATGAGATTTTGATTTATATGACCGATGTATTTGATTAAACTCATTTCATCTATGCAACGAATTATCTTTAGAGCTTAAATCAGTTTCTTACATATGTTTGTTTTTTTTTTACATATATTTTGATAGTTAACAAGGCACTTCTTATTATATGTTTGTTTTATCTAACATACATATATTTTAACAAATACCTGTTGGATTCGTTAATTATCTTGTAAAACATAAGTATTTTTGTAAAATAAAAAATAAATATTTAATTGTTCCTCTAACAAACGTAGTTTTGAGACAAGTTAAGTATTAACTAAACTACGTAACCACAATAACAACTTTAGGTACCCTGCATTAAAACTAACTGTCCTAGTGCTGAATCAACAGAGCAAAACATTATTAGGCCCAGCATGCACTTAGATAGTACATGTAATTAGAGGTTAACATGGGACAATGAGTTACGCAACGTAGATAGGTATTACACGGTAACATCTGGTGAGTAGATTGAGGTAAATACTTATGTACTTTTATTTAATTCTTTATTACACCATTCAATCATAATGATATATCGGCGAAAGTACAAACGCTGATGCCATGGTGTTTGCCCGTCTTGATATTCCGTCGCCATGGTTACGCCAACTCCACCAGCCGCTGTAAACGAAGAAAAACGAAGTTGTTTTCCTTGTTATTCTGTTCATTCCAATTAAAGGAATTTACTAAAAAGTTGTGAATAATCTTTTCTCATATTAATATTGAATACCTTGTATCATGTTTCGGGTTTGAATGTAATAAATTAAGGTTTAAACGAAACAAAGAAAACACAATTCACTTCTTACATACATTTAATATTCAATCCCCATCTGGAACGAACCTGACTAATGTTTCACGTTCACTTAAACTCACAAACCTTCTCATATATGTTCATTAACATTCTTTTTACTGTAGGGACATTAATATTTGCACAACATGTAAAATAAGTAGAGACTGTTAACTAAATTGACATAAAGACCTAATAAAATAAACCTAGTCTCTTAGAAGCCTATTACGATAGGCTAAAAAGACTAGCTATTCATGACTGATTGCAACGTATCCCTAGTCTTTTAGAATCCTATTAGTATACGTTGAAAAGAATAGTAATTCATTGCTTGTTAGTTGTGGACAAGGAAAACACAATACATTCATATAGAAGGCATGTAACAGGAAAATGAAACGTAATGTAAAATTAAATGCATAGTTTTAATGGGCGCTAACATATTTTATACTTAGGTATGTCTCTTAATATGTTAGTTACATTCGGAATATACATACATATACATTCACAGCCACGACACAAAATCTTCTTAGTCGTTCTTAGCAATAATATAGGGGTTGTGTTGGATTTATATAGAACATTGACGGCAGGTTGCTAGCCTATCGCCCATAAAAGAATAGATATTTAAAACGTAACTTGAATTATCTACTAGTACATATCAACAATATCTTAGAGAACAGCGTAGTAAGTCAGTTACTAACAAACAAACCAGTCGAGCAGAAAGTCAACTAGTTCCCTTCCATTAAAGTCCAGTACCTGTACTAATTAACCGTCAATTAATCAGTGGTCCAAATACCTAACGTTGCAAAATGGAGTACCTAATTGACATTTGACCAGTGATTCATATTGAGACACGTAGGTTGGTCGAGTAATGTAGTAATAGGTCAGTAGGTTTCGGATACGTCATACATATGTCACCTTCTTTTCCCTTTAGAGAGGTAAATGGAGATGAATAATCTCAATATATATTGTATTCGTACAAGAAAAGACGAACGCGTTCAAGGGATATTCAGAGGTTGAGGTTTCAAGGTACAAACAACTGAGCAACGTCGAATTTTATATTGAATATTTGCTTTATTAAAAAGTATTTCAAATTTGTGTTAACGGTTAACTACTTAAGGTGTAAATAATTTTGTGACAAAAGACGGTTTATTTTAGCAATTAAGTGATGAACTGCAAGGAATAATGACGAAATGTACGATACTAGTTAAGTGGATGATATACAGATCATTTTGGACATGTTCCTAACATGTTAATATAAGAGTTGTGCTCGATAAGTATTGAGGAGAAAACGATACGAGTATCAAGATAGCGATTAATACATAATCTGTACCTTTTCCAGTGAAACGTAATTAAGATGCTGTTGGATTCTAACATACATTTGCCTTTGTATACGAGTAAATACGTTGTTATAGTTAATTTAAGGACAGCTCAATTAACAGTCTTATACGAAATCTTGTACATGTGTTTCGTTCCAGATTTCACTCGTTCTCACTTTCTTATGACAATATTGCTCGTTACTTGAATGCATAATAAGTTTTCATATGTTCCCACCATTATTTACATACATATATATGTATACTCACGTCCTTCAAACCGTTTACAATAATACCTCGGTCATTTTTAGCATAACTATTAAGATTGTATACGTATACGTAGTCACATCCTTTAGTTTAAAGTGGACAGAATCAAAAATAAGGGGTAGTCAGAGGTTCAGGTATCTATCGTCGCAATTGCGAAGGTAGTAATTCTATGGCGACCTTGAACCCACGTGTTAGATCAGATAGTCAGTACTGAATGTGTCAGTAATCCATGTCGCCATTTACAAGCACGAACTATTACCTGTCCTAGAACAGGTAGGTTTTCTCACGTTGTTTTTCCTCATCGTAGTATTCGATGCATTTGCTAATTGTATTATTATTACGAAAATGTACATAGAAATTAATTAAACTTCATTTTCTTTGGTACATGCTCAAGCGGGGTTTGTACCCTTTACCCACTGATACAGAGTCAAGCCCCAAACAGCTGAACTACGTCGAATTAAAACGAAAGTAACTAACAGTCTAAATAATTTAAACCCTTATTCAATCTACCTAATATGACAAGTATAAGGTAGCTATACACAAGCTATTCCACTAAAGCACGACACAGACAGTTACAAAGTAGTTGACAGTACCTCGCTTAACTTAACTGCATTCGTGACTACGACTGAACTAGCTCCGTAACCTTATACTAAGTTGCAGAAGGCTGTAGTGTTATGACAGCTGGCTAGGATGGTAATGGAATGAGCTCCTGAACGTTAATAGTGAGGGAAAACATCGTAACTAACCCTGCCTATTTCTTGAAATAGTAACAGGTAATATGTACGAGTAGCATACATAAATATCAAGCCAGATTCCCTATAGAGGGGTGGGCAGAGATCTCCATCTGTCCCGATCCTGACAAACCAGTTTCGCTTCATTGACACTCATACACCTCATACTACTTCACTCACATAATTTTCCTTTTGACAATCTACTATCATTTATCCGCATAACATGTCCAAACAATCGAAGCATGCCCTTTTCAATCTTAGTCACTACATCTTCTTTCAAACCGCAAGTTTCCCTTATCACACTATTTTTAATTCTGTCATTCAATGTTTAGCTATATAGTTCTGTTTACCTCCTATGGATTAGAAACCTAACTATGTATGTATGTATAGAATGTGTATCATCATAGTAGATATGCTTAGAAAGGAAATCATACAGGAAACTGTTGTATGGGAAATACATCGCTTAGTCGTATTGTTCCAGTTGGTTATGTTGTAATGTATTTACCAGGTGTTTACATACATATATTCACGCTTATACGTCCACAACGGGATAGGCAGAGACTATTGATGGCTACCTGGAACCATGCTGACAAATCTTCTTGTTTCACTCACACCCATTAACCTTTAGACATTTTATACGCTATTTGTTTTTTTATTTAATATGGCATAGCTATTCATATTAGTTTCTATCCTAAGTATATTACAGTGTCAGTTTGGCAGAACTTTTGCTACCCAAGCAGATAAATCTCAGTAAAATGTTATATAATAAATAAATTATATATTTTAAATATCACATTGAGTACTGACTATCTCGTCAACACGTGGGTTCGAGGTGGCCATAGAATTACTACCTTCGCAATTGCAGAGATGGACACCTGAACCTCTGACCCCCGCAAATGGTCGTGAAGGCGTTTGCCTTTTTTGTCTAATATATAAAAAAAATATAGACGGTAACTATGGTTTATCTGACAGTGGCATTAGAATTGAACGAAATAGTTTTTAATACAAATGTTACGGATATATGTTACTTATTTTTTATGTTTTATTATTCAAGTAATATTGCAATCCACTACTAACTAGTTACTTGTTACGAAATTATTATATTGTAGATTTTATTAGTTAACTGTACATTCCAGACTATTCGATTATAAGTTTATTACTTAACTATCAAGCAAACAATTAAAGTATAATTCGAATTTTAGTGTTTAAACAATTACATTACCATTATAGAAAACCTGAAAGGCTCGTTAAGATATTAGTGGTTACACACGAACACACATATACTGGCAAATCAATTTAGAATTACGTATACACTAATTACTTATAAGATGTAATAGCTTGTTACTATGGGATTTAATAATAATAATATTGTAGGACGTTATTGCACCAATTGAACTAGCCCCTTGGTAAATACATTTAAGACTTGTGTTAAGGGTACTAGTCAACGTATATTTAAGAGATATATACTTATTATATATAGATAAATACATATATAGCATATATAATCAACGACCAGACTGGAAAGCAGAAGAAAAGCGTAGTTCTTAATTTTGCCTCCACCGGGAATCTAACCCGCGACCTCACGATTAGCGTTCAGGCGTCTAACCGATCGCGCCACGGAGGTCATCAGATTTAATTAGAATATTTAAGTGCAGAAGCATAAGTATAGACATATGATATTCAGATACTCGTAGTTAGACAAAATATTGAAAAAGAATAGCGTTAATAGTTAGTACTCATAATCATCGTGTGTGTATGAGATGGTATATGCATTTCAATGAAGCAAACGTGATCCGTGTGAAATTTTGATCCGTAATCTCTGGTTATTCCTCTGTAGGGTAACGCGAATGATGTATGTATGTAACAATAAATTTTCCTGGGTTATGACAACAATACATCTTAATTCCTTACATCTTAGCCCCGACTATATATAAGTAGCTACATTAAATAATAGTATCACTTCTAAATCCAACCCTAGCACAGTCCATAAGTCAAACTAATCTCTCTCTGTGACTCGTGACTTTCCCTAACAATGTACCACTAACCGATAGGTGGTGTGTTCGCGAAATGTTCACAATTGAATTAGTGCGCTCGTGACATTGTTCTTTGTAAATGTATGTGTGTATGGATATGTGTGATGGGTTGGAATGTGGAAAGATCTATAGTCTATATCCGAGTAAAATGAAAGGCATAGATATGTATTGATATATAGATACATACACATCACGCCTGATTCCCTGTAGAGGGGTAGGCAGAGATCACGGATTCCCATTTGTCCCGATCCTGACAGATTACTTTCGCATCATTGACATTCATACATCTTCTCATACACTCTCGGCGGTAATAGGTACACCTAACGTCACCTTTTTTCAATATAGCGTCTATCTGACTGTTATATGTCTTATTAGACCGGCACCTAAATCTATGTGTGCATGGATATGTGTGATGGATTGGAATGTGGATAGATGTATAGTCTATATGCCCATAATCTCTGAGAATCGAAAAACATAGATATTTTATGTACAATGTGAGACCGGATCGTTCCACGATAAATGAATAAAGATATAAATACCTTTATTTTACCCGACGTTTCGACCCAGTTGCATAGAACGTGGTGACTGCCTATGGTTAATAGTGAATAAAATGAGTATAAATCGCTAGTGTTTAAAAATAACTAAACATAGATATGTATACTATATTGACGAGCATAATTTCTGAATAAAAACCGGATCGGAAGAATCATAATAGCTTATCGTGGCAACGATGTAAAAAATTTGGGAATAATATTGATAAAATGAAGTTCAACATAGTATTATATTATCTGTGGTTCAACTATGGAAGTAGCTACTAACAATAGTAAGTTATTCCAATTCACGTCCAACGTTGCCTTAATCGCATCATCATACAAATTTGTCTTTCAAAATTTACAACTGTCGTGATCGACATATTAGTCCATATAGTAAAACCTTAAAATACTTATCAAAGAAAGCTACACAGCATAAAACGTACTTTTCCGTTACCAAATACACAAAGACTTGAAAATGTCAACATTTCATATTAGGAGCATACGCTGGCGTGTTTAGGAAACAATGAACATCGAAAGTTGTTAACTGCGGACGTATGTATGCTTAAACAAAAGCAACGGTTAACGATGATTGAAAGTGTGAAGATGGCATTAGTTGAGCTATTGAAAACGCAAGGTTATGTAAAATACGACTTTACAAAATTTAATAACTATGTGTTGTTTTAATAGTTACTAGAACTTTCAGACTTTGTTGGAAATGTGAGGTAAGGACGTTTGTAGAATGCTCTAGGTTGTATGAATATGTGAATATCTCTGTATTGTAACGAGATGTGCAAGGATTATTGATCGTGAAGAACAGAAGAGCATGTATGAGAAGGTCAGTAATGGGTGTTAGTGAAGCAAGGGAGATTTGTCAGGATGGTTACAAGTGGCGTTCGATAGTCTGTCAATCCCGTTAGATGCGTGAATATATGTATGTATATACACGTATTCATCGTGCCTTACATATATCTCTCACCTCCCTCATAACCATTAACTTATGGCTATCTTTCTTCTACGAAGGGAGGGAGTTGGAGTAAGTTAGGCAATAACCTTAAACCTTTATCGTTATTGTGTCATAGCATGTAACAACAAGACGAAAGTAGCTACATAAAATCTAAATATAAGGTATAATACTCCTATTTTTTATGTAGTAGATATACCCTGACGTGATGACCTTATACGCCCCTAAAAATGTTTAAAATATATAAAATAACTGTAACTTACATCATAACAAAGACGGTTGACTCTAAACCTAAAACAATGTACAGTCAACGCTAAAAGTGCAGCCCTAGCAACTTTTTATAACGTTTAAGTTTATAAGCCTAATGACCTACATATAATATTCCGTTTCTCAAACACCAAAAATATTCAAAATCCATTGTTACAAGGTATTATTCAAACTTACCAATATTACTTTAAAATTTACATACACGTCATTGTTTCCTTACTTACGTATCTATGTACTTTTGTTTACGTAATTCGTTAAGGACAAATGTTACTCATGCCTGTCTTCACATATGGCTAAAACATATGTTCGTGTTTACCCATACAATGTCAATTGGCTATTTACCTTGCTACATACATATAATGGCGGCCTTTTATCTGTTTTCGGTGGACAGAATCCTAGAAAAGGTTTCATTCACACATATGTAGCTACTATACTAACCAACTATCGGATGTCATTATAAAATATATGAGTAAAATAATATCCTAACTCAAAGCCGTTATAAATACCACAACAACCATAGTTGCATCTTACGATATATCGGGAAGAAAGGAAACTAGTAGGATTCTATTTATGTACCAAACTAACACGGTATTAACGTTTTTGTCTGTCCAATGTCAATGATAATGTTCTTATACACTATGCTAATTGAAAGATCATTTATACGACAATGACGTAGATAGTGTTAATGAATTTCTTATGAGTTTCGATAACTATGTGTTACAAGATGTTAACAGTATGAAATAACGTAGTGAGGAAACTTATATATCTGCTTGGGGTTAGTCAGTATAATATGGACAGTAAATGAATTAAGTGAAGAAAGGAATTCATAGAAGAGGAATGTTACTAAGAACGAATTGGAGATATTTCTCTTAAAGCATAATATGTATGAAGTATGAGAAAAAAACGAATATGTATGATAATGTTAATTTACATATAAGAATGAGATGAGAGATCTATAAGAACTAAACAGATCATAGTTTTAAGAGATTCGCGATTTATACTCATGATTAATAACTAACGCGTAAGTTTTTATATAATAAAATTACCTTTATTAACCCGACGTCATCACGATCGTGTAAGTATCGCGTAAGTTTTTATATACTAAAATTACCTTTATAACCCGACGAATCATAACTAAACAGATCACCTACCTTGTTACCACATATCTAAAGATCCTTTAGAACTTAGTGTTAAGTCATTCCTTTCGTGGATTAAGCACGTGAGTGTGTTTAAGCCTTAAGACAGGCTTCTTTTATGCTAGATTTGCGTGCATATATGACGTCACAATTGTATCGATAAGCACCTAATATACTTGCACGCAAGTTCAATTTATAACTACTTAATTATGTTGACGATCTCAGTGGCGCGATTGGGTCCCAACTGGGTTCTTAGTCCACTAATGCTTTTTAGCACAAACCTAGTTTAATATCAGATCAGTAATAGTGTGAAGTTGGTAGTGGTTTAGCTAAAGTGTCAAATTTCGCTTCAAAAATGGCTAAATTTGTCACTTTTGGTCATTGACTACCAACTTCACACTATTACTGATCTGATATTTACGCTAATCATGAGGTTTCGGGTTCGTTTCCCGATGGGGGAGAGTTAAGGACTATGATTTTCTTCTGTTTTCCAGTCTGGTTGTTGATTATATATTATATGTGTATAATAAGTAACTATATATTTCTTAAATATATATTGAGCAGTACCCTTAGCACATGTCTTAAATGAACTTACCAAGCTAGTTGAATTGGTGTAATAGTGTCCTTAATTATTATTATTATTACTCAATTCACGTCATACTTGCTCGTAAATATGTACTTGCATTTTTGAAAACCCAGCTTAAGTATCTCGAAACCCTAGTTTATAATACTAGGCATTCGCAGATAAGAATTTCTAAGTAAGCACGAGATATCTTCTGTGCCTCAACAGTTGGATATATATTTAATAAAACTGCCATGGCCTTTGGAATCCTATTAGATTCCAGTCAGACCCACTTTGAATTATAACTGCTTTCATTTTGAACGGGGAAAGAAATTGGTTATGGAAATACGGTGTTTTCTAAATGGGTTTAATATAATTTTATGATAATGGTATATAGATAAAAATATAGGTATGCTTTCAAATAATCATACATACATAGTAGTAAAATGTATGGTTATATTCTATCATTAATGTTTACTTTAAGATTTGCGTAATTACTTACATTACTCGTTAATAGAAACAAAGTATTTAAATGGCATAGTTAGTCGTCATATCATGGTCGATTTAAGCACGTATTTTAATTAATTTGTATACATTAGAAATTCTGTTGTACCATTGATACTACTGTAAATACCATAGTATTCAGTTTTACTTTATATCTGTTTCCAAACTGATCAAATTTCCTTTAACCTACGTTACATAAAAAAACTATTCAACCTCCATGCTTTAACCTCCTTACGACATCAATTTGTGGGTGTGAATATGTCATACCAACCAAGGTTATAACAAACAATAGGCAAATCTTATCCAACACAGTATTGGATAACCTCAAGTAGCATTGTCTATTAAAACAGCACTGGAATCAAAACCAGCCTAAGGCTACTTGTCTGCCGTGTATGCTAATCTTTAGCTAGAAAGACCAGTGTATTAAGAACTTTAGTTGTTATGCGTAATGGAGGTCGATTCTCGTAACTTGTTATTGGTAAATTATTGTTAATAAAGATAGTTGTAGATTTGATGTAGGCATTTGTTTTATAAAATTAGATGCTAATTACGAACCATGGTTAAACTTTCTTGTATTTTGAATTGGATGAGAGTAAAGCATAACTGTAATTTTGGTATCTTGAGTAATAATAGGGTTTAATGCTATTTTTACTAATATACATTTTCCGTTTCTTTAAAAACCATTAAAAATTCTCGAAGAACAACTCTTTACATTATAATGAAATATTTTTCAATGTATGTCTTCGGTAATTACTTAGTAATTAGTTACCCACTCATCGTCAAATAACAACCTAAAAATTCTAAAAATTCATTTAAATACATCACATCCTACCACAATACTAGTTCAACTCGTTCACAACTCGTTCAACACGAGAATCGAACCCTTATAGTGACTGAAATATTTGATGTCTACCAGTTGTACAAAGCTAACAGCACGTAATGCGCCTTATTACACGAATGAAGTAACGTGCACTTGTATGCAGATGAGCATTCAATATAAAAGTATGGCTAACATAAATACGTACACATCACGCCTGTAGAAGGGTAGGCAGAGATCACGGATTTGATCACGATCCTGTGAAAACACTTTCGTTTCATTGACACTTATACTTAACATTAAGGTACTTCTAACGTCCTCTTTGGTGCTAATCTGACTGTCATATGTCATTAATAATAATATGAACAATAATTATATGAACTGAGCTACGTCGAATTTTTAATGTTAGCTAGCAGTATTCAATTTAAATACTAAGGTCTATGTAAATAGTATTAAAAGAGCTATCTTTTCCAGTCCACAAATAAAGTAAGCCAGTAACCTATTTACATACATTGTCTATGTGTGTCAGGACCATAGTTCGCATGCTTAGTGGGAATAACTCAAGTCATATGCTAACGTTCTAGTGATTAATTAATGTAACACATAGCTATAGATGTTGAGGCTAAAAGTAGATGGTTTATTAAATAAATAAAGTAGTCATTGTCTGGTTACCTTAAGTATATTTTGACGACCTCCGTGGCGCGTGACAATGTGGCGTCTTGAAAAAATATATGTATAGACTATTAAGACAAATATTCACGACCATTAACCTTTGCGGGGTAGTCAGAAGTTCAGGAGTCTAACTCCACAATTGTAATTGTAGTTCTCTGACTCGTTATTGAGGCACAACTGTGGCAGATCAGAATATTAGCAGAGTGCCACTTTTACAGCCGAGACGCAGAAGTAACGCAGTACGCAGTGGCTGTCAAAGTTAATTAGTGGAGTAAGGGCCCTGTACGGTGCTAGAATTAACAATATGATCTATATACATTTATATTAACCTATGTTTCCTCTTGTCCACAGTCGACAACCCGAGCTACGACCAGGGCTACTACGGTCCTTGGAGGGTGTGCAAACGACTGCTCTACAACAGGGAGAAATGCGGAGTGGAAGTCTCCAAGTTCCGACCCTCGTGTGAGTACTATTATCATGTATCTGTTACAAATAGAATCCGGTACAGGTGTACCCCATGGAGTAATTAATGCCCCATACGGAACCGCCCTTCCACTTCACTCGCATATATATTCCTTTTGTCAATCTACTATCATTCATCCGCATAGTATAACATGTATAGTTGTACATATTAATCTCTTCAGTCATGTTTAGAATAATTACCATGGAGTAATTAATAAGAGGAGTGGGCCTTACGCAATATTTGCATGGAAACTGGCGTAACATTACGCGGGGTGAAACGAGGTACGCGGGAGAAGGGAGATATTATAACCTATCAAAATACGGCACCGACCAATCAAATCAAGTATCTTCTTTCTAATACACATTTTTTGACTCCGCACCAATTAAAACACGCCATTTGGACTCCGCACCGCGTAACGGAGACCGCTCCTTACGCCGGGTCCTCTTTATATTTGGTTCGCGGTGTATTCCTCCAGAAGATCTGGGGGCCAAGTCCGCTAATGCTTTTTGCAAAGTTGTAGTTCTATATCACTTCAGTAACTGTGTGAAGTTGACACTTTACACTTTCAAAACACTCTGCTAGTTATTTTGGGCATGATTCATCTACAATAATTGCTAGTTTTTGTTTTAACGCTCGAATTTGGAAAATAAATTTAATTGACTATAAACCAAAAAATAAATATCATTGATTGTTTCCACATTTGCACTGTTTCTTGTTTCCTAAAGGTTGCAGCGTATAGCCTAAAACCTCCTTGATAAATGCTATATGCACCACATAAAGATTTTTCAATTCAAACCAGTACTTCCAGATTATTAGCCCGTTCAAACAAACAAACTCCTCAGCTTTACTCAGTTCCTCAGATTATTTAATATCGATTATTTAGTGATTATGAGCATGAAAAAGATGAAAGTCACGCTTGTTTCCTTGTGCAGGGATAGATAGACAATTGTGGGGTCGTATTTCCAATTTCGTATAAGGGATATTCCATATACGAGTATGTCCGCATAAATACTAAGTGGTTAAAACGTATTTTGACGTCATATCTCTTACTAATAATACTCCTACGCATCCATATAAGTATTCCTTTCGTCAGTCAGCTATCATTCATCTATGTATCTAACATGTCCAAAAAACTCTTATCCCAAACCTTAATGTTACCAATTAACCATTCATCTTAAAGTGTCGTGTCACATTTAAAGCGATGATACGTATGTTTTCTATTCATAAATCTTCTTTGTGAATTCTATGAACATTGATACCGTATATTTACCGTTATGTAACATGTGATACTGTTAATGGTCTTAAAAACCGGATTCATCAGAACATCGTCAGACACTTAACGTATCAGTTTTTTTATATGTGTGTGTGTGTGATTTAATCCTGTTTTTTTTACGTGAATTTCATTCATATATACATATACATACCCTGTTGAAAGGTAGGTAGAGATCACGGATCCCCATCTGTCCCGATCATGACAAAAAACTTTCGCTTCATTGTGACTCATATATACGAGTATTTCATTCATATTTTAATTTATTATCCAGTATTTATGTCGAGTACTAGTCTGGAATATAAGTAGAATGGAAACTATCTGCCGTTCGTTCTGTTATGTTATAGGAGAGTACAATAAAATTTAATCTGTGATGGCCTAGTAACTTATCGATAATAATCCTTAACAATATGAGAATAATCTCCGTTATTTACTTAATATATCTGTCGTAAAGAAATACATCTTTGTTCTGTCCACCCCGAAAGCCTTTAAGACTCGTTTATTGTATTCGTGTGTGTATGTAAATTCGCCCAAAAGCTCCGAAACCTTATCATATTATGTAACTGGATCGTTCCTTTTTTCAATTGAGTTGTTTTTCGCCAAACGACAGATGGCATGGCATGCTCATGTTAATTTGATGGTGTTTTACTTAGAAGCCATAATATGTGGTTGGGTGTTTGCTATTTTAATTACAAACGAATGTAACTATTCAAATAAGTTCACGAAGATAGGTGACAGTGCATGAAGTGACTCGTACTAGTCTGGGACATAAAAGAATGCAAACTATCTACCGTTCTTGTCGTAGGAAGGGACTAAGAGATCTGTTAGCAATATAATATTACCACTGTTTATTCAAAAAAGTGATCTTGGACATATTATTGTCTTATAGGTTCTGTCCATCCCGAAAGGGATTAGAAGACGAGAATGTATATGTATGTGGCAGTGTGTAAATGGATGTAATTGAAGTAATCCTGGATTGACTCTAACCCTTCTGTTTTTTCGACCCTTATGTCACGGTCAGTAAACAATGATTGCAGACCCTTTTTGCCAAAAAATATTAGCCACGGTAAAAGGTAGGGTAGGATTCTGATACTATTAAATGGTAATTCATTTCGTATGCTTAATATTTGTTCATACATATACAATCACGACCTGTATCCCTCTCGGGGTGGATAGAACCTCGGAGTAATATCATATCCTAGGTCACTTTTAAGCGTTGTGATAAAAATTTATAGGCATCATTGGTTATAGATTACTAGCCCATTGCAAGATAGATTCCATTTACCCCCGATCTCTTAGTTGCCTTCTTCGGTATATCCAAAAGATATTAAATATGTTTGTATGTGTGTTTATAAAAAGATTATCGGAAAGCAATAAATGCGTTTTTCAATTTCACCTCACGCCCTCTGTGAAATTAATTCCGAAACAATAAACGTCGCCACTACATTATTTATTGCTATGCATAGCTGTAAAGTTTTATGAATATTTAATAGGTGTGTGTACGTGTTAATTATTGAATTTTAAATTAAGACATTTTTATATGATATGAACGATTTAATGTATCTTGTTTTAATTTATCGTCAAAGCTTGAAGTGAATTACGTATTATATAATACTTACTTCTATTATCATGCCTTTTTCCTCTTAAAGAGGTAGGCAGGGTTTATATAACCACATTTCTGGCCATCTTAACAAACCAAATTGACTTCTACATCCAAAGATCTCAATATACCCACTCGGCGCACCTCACAAATACTAGTAATAGTTTGTTCTATATTTAAAATGTGAATTATTAGGTACTTGTTCGAAAGTAGGTCATGAATAGTACGTTTTAGTTTTATGAAGTTAATTTGTTCGAGCCAGTACGTCGAGATGAATCGAAATGTTCAAGAGTATATTTAATTTAAAACTAAGAGTTTTATTGGAAGTTTTTGATGTATGTATGTGTTTATATATAGATGTTACTACATGTACATACAAATATCTACGTTACTACGTCCCTAACGGGCTAGGGAGACTATCGATCGTCACCTGGAACGATCCTGACAAATCTCTCTTGCTTCACTCACACCCATTAACCTTCTCATACATGCTCTTCAGTCCTTAACGCTACGTACACCCGCCTTAAGAAGAATGTCTCCAATTTGATCCGTATAAGTTCTACGCGGCCTACCCCGTCCAACTCTACCTTCCACTTTGGCTTTATATTTATTTTAATGTTTGATTGATCTCATTCCTATAGTATATGAGCGTCAGATTGTTAACTCATTGCACCTTTGATTACTAAACCTGTGATGGTATTAATATGTAATATTGGTAACAGACTAATAAGGGAATTACATATATTCACGCCTCAAGGCCCCAACGGGATATCTACTATCGATCGCCACCTGGAACGATCCTGATAAATCTCTCTTGCTTCACTCACACCCATTAACCTTTTCATACATGCTCTTCTGTTCGTAGTGTGAAAAACAGAAGAGCATATTAGCAAAGTATGTATTTAAAGACAACTAAGTTGCCATATCATTTCTAGCTATAACAGTACGTAAAAACCAGTACAAGTCCAAAAGAAATTAATCTAATTAACTTCCACAGAGCTGAGGTACAATAAATATTTACCTAACTCACACAATTATACTAATGAAATTGGATTATATTTGTCTGTGACCTTTTATTTGTGTTCAGTACCCTTAAAGTCTGGGACGTAAAATTACCGCTAACTAACTGCCGTTCTATAAGGCATGTCGTAAGAAGGCGACTAAGGGACTAGGGATAAATTGAATCTATTGAGTGATGAACTAACTACATGTCATCAATATTCCATATATCTATTGCAACTTCTATATTGGTAAAAAGTTACTTAGGAGATAATATCGTGTCTCCGAGGTTCAGTCCACCCCAAAAGGAATCAAAGAACTTGCCTAGATCTCGTTAGAATCTTATGGGCGATGAACTAGCACCTTTCACTGATATTGCTTATCAATGTTATAACTACCCCGATATTTATACTTTAAGTAACCGGTCTTGTGTCTCTGAACTCTGTCCACACCAAAAGGGATTAAAGGACCTTAATCTATGTATGTTTATGTACCCAACTTGTTCTGTATGAGTGAACCGACCTACTTGTTAAGCTTAGCATAATATCATTAGGTAGTGTTTGTGAATTGGTGTGTTTTAGCATAGAAACAGATTGCATTAGTGTACGTGTTAAAATGTATATTATAGTTAGAGACATTGAATCACTGAATACATGTCATTAAAAAAGGTGTTTTTCTACAATGGTTTGCGTTTTTATCATTAGATATTCTTGTGTTAATCGGCGACTTAAATAGAATGTAAACAAAGATCTTTTGTACACTAAAATAGTTGAAGTGTTATAAAAGTCTACTTAAATAGATGTACATACATATTGTATATAGTCCTTTTTAAGTACAATACTCGTACTATTTTTGCACACGTATGGAAATGACCTAACCGTTTAGGATTGAAATTCGATGATGCAGCCTTTAAACTTTTCGCATTTATTACAAATATTTAGAAACACCCGCATTTTGTAAAACCTAAACCAACCTACCTACCCTTTAAAATCAACAATCACACTACAAAAGCCATTTCAACAAGTAACCCAATTTCCTCTCTAAATACTTTACTTAGTGTTAGCTTACTTAGGTCCTAGCAACGCCCTAGCTTAGTTAAAACGGTAAACGTGGCAGATCGAAGCGATTAGCCTCAGAATGGTAATGAGGGGAAAAAGTCTTGACCGGTGACTAGTCCTATGCTAGATTGATACGTAAGTTTTAGCTTATATGGGTATACGTATCGTAGTGTAGGATTTATGTGAATATTTGGTACCTGTTCGCAGAACAGGTAATAGTTAGTGCTTGAAAATGGCGACATGGCTGACCTCCTGTCACGTTGAGTACGAACTATCTGGTTAACACGTGGGTTCGAGGTGGCCATATAATTACTACCTTCGCAATTGCGGAGATGGACACCTGAACCTCTGACTACCCCGTAAGGGTTAATAGTCGTGAACGCGTACGTACGTATATTGGTAGCTTGGTATCTTGTCGAGTATAATGACGTAGATGCGTACAGATAATTATGTATTCTGGGACGTAAAAAGAATACTGACTAGCTGCCTCCCCGGCATGTCGTAGGAAACGATTAAGGGGCTAAGGATATATTGAATCTATTGGGCGATAGGCTAGTAACCTGTGACCAATATTATATTACATCTAAACCTCAATATACATGGTAATAAGTGACCATGGAGATTTCATGTCAGTAGTATAAGGTCCGCCCTGAAAGGGATTAAAGGACGTGAATGTATATCTATGTATGTATAAATAAAGTTTTCTGTTCTGCCTACCTCTAAATAAAATTAAGCGTGTCTTAGAATGTTATGTATTTTAATATAAATAGTTTGACGCCTAAGCACTAGGCATTTCTCTGATACCTGAGAAAGTTCACACGGCGCCTCAACCCATACCATTATAATGACGTGTTTATTACACGGCGAATGAACCATACAATGTGTTAAGAACACGTATAACACGGCTGTAGAGAGTGAATTGTAATTCTGTAAGGTGTAGTTCTTTAAAAGTATTTGTATTATATAATAAAAAGATTTTAATTCTTTTTAATTCCATGTTGTGTACACCAAAAGACAAACGACAAACGCGTTCACGACCATTAACCCTTGCGGGGTAGTTAGAGGTTCAGGTGTCTATCTCGGCAATTGCGAAGGTAGGAATTCTATTGCTACCTCGAACCGACGTGTTGTCCAGATAGTATCAATGTGACAAGTGGTAAGCCATATCGCCATTTACAAGTACTAATTATTATTATTATTATTGTGTTCACAATCTCGATTTTCTGAACCAACATGTATGTATTTCTATTGTGTTTGTGTTATGATTGTATTCTGTTTGTGTACCAATTTTTTAATAAATAAATTACATTTAACCCCTTATGTACCTAAGCATATTTTCAACCTTTTGTTTTAAGAAATGTGTACTATTCAATCGTTTTGAAATCAATCAGCTTTCAAGACAACTTTTAAAACTACATACATGAGTACACTCACTTCTTTCTATGCCTGTCGGGGTGGACAGAACCCCGGAGACATAATATCCTCTTGGTTACTTTATGAGAATCGCAACCTTACCTGTAACTACTAGATTAATGGTATTTACATGGAATATTAGTATAATGTTGTTAGTCCACCCATGTGTGTCCACCATGCCGTGTGGCGGCGGCTTTAGAATAAGACTGTAGTACATTATTGCAGTCCGCCACCCCATCTCTTCCCGTGGGTGTCGTAAAAGGCGACTAAGGGACTAAATTGGACCTTTAATAACCATAGGTTCCATGTCACATAGTGTTCACGGATTATGATTATATTATTTATTGATAGAATACATATAATCATAAACATTAACTTAAAATTTATTAATTTTATTTTTGGAGGGTACCCGTACAAAATTTAATCAGATATAATAATACATATATTTTGGCGGTGGTATGATATTTACTTCTAAATTAAATATCATTTTGATAGGAAACATTTTTGCATACCACCGTCATCTTTTTATAAATTAAATTTTTAATATAGTTTTGCATCATAATCCGTGAACATTATTGTGCGACCGACCGATGGCGGTATATCCATCCGAAAAGGGTAGGGAGGCCAAATACAAAGCCAATGACGGGCAGCAGCGTCATTTGTGCTAAAGTCCTTACCCCTGCGATCTCCAACCCGCCTGCCCAGCGTGGAGATTAGGGCAATACCCCCCACCAAATAAAATGACGGTACTAAAAAAAATGGCCCCGAGTTCCTGGCGGCACTGTCGTCCTGGCCACGGTGACGGTCGGGGTAGCGGCAGTGCCAGGGGTGCGAAGAATCCCCAGGCGTCGAACGAGTCACCAAAACGACTGACCGTGGCGACGTATAACGGACGCAGTCTCCGGCTAGATTCACATCTTGCCGAACTGGAAGTAGAACTTACAAAAATCAGGTGGCATATCTTGGGGTTAAGCGAGGTCCGAAGACAGGGTGAGGACTGCTTAACCCTAAGCTCTGGCCACCTCTTCTACTTCCGGGAAGGAGACTGCAAGTCCCAGGGGGGCGTAGGCTTCCTCGTCAACAAAGTCCTCTGCAACAACGTTGTGGAAGTGTCCAGTGTGTCGACAAGGGTGGCGTACATCGTTATTAAGCTCTCGGATCGATATTCCCTTAAAATGATCCAGGTGTATGCCCCCACATCGGCACACTCAGACCAAGAGGTAGAGGCCATATACGAAGACATCGAACGGGCCTTACATCATACCACGTCCACTCACTACAATGTTGTAATGGGGGACTTTAACGCTAAAGTTGGTCAAAGGGAGAGTGGTGAATTGAGGTTGGGGCCACACGGCATTGGCAGTCGGAATTCCAGGGGACACATGCTGGTCCACTTTCTTGAATCGCAGGGGCTGTATCATATGAACACCTTTTATAAGAAAAAGCCCCAACGAAAGTGGACCTGGAAAAGTCCCGACGGAAAAACCTTTAATGAGATCGACTTCATCATGGCGGATAAAAAGCACATATTCAGGGATGTCTCTGTGATCAACAGGTTTAATACCGGAAGTGATCACCGCATGGTAAGAGGCACCCTGAATATCAATTATAAGCTAGAAAGGATGCGCATGATGAAGTCCACGCTCCGACCGACCCGACTGCAAATGGCTGCTGGTTCATCCAAGTTCCAGTTGGAACTTCAGAACCGCTTTGCCATTCTGCAAACCACGACCAATGTTGACGAGGACCTCGAAAATGTGACCAGAATAATCGGCGAGGAAGGGAGCCGGTTCTGCAGGGCTCGAGCTGGGAGCCGTAAGTCGGATCTCTCGGACGAGACTTTGGACCTTATGAGGCTAAGACGAGAAACTCCACAGACATCTCCTTCGCAAACAGCTACGCTAAACAAACAGATAAAGAAGGCAATACGACGTGACCTACGTAAGGCTAATGCTCTCCTCATAAAAGAGTTGATCGAGCAAAACCGTGGGATGCGCGTATTCGTCCGAAAACTGGGACGTAGCCACATGACGAAGTTGAGGACAGCTCGTGGAGACATAGTCACCTCTAAACCAGAGATCTTGTCTGAGATTGAACATTTTTACGGCCAGTTATACCGCTCGCGCTGCCAATGTCCGGTTCCTGACGCTTCCGATTTGAGGGCCACATTAACACGCCACTTCACAGAGGACATGCCCGAAATAGCCATGGATGAGATTGAGATGGCCTTAAAACAGCTTAAAAATGGAAAAGCTCCGGGAGAGGATGGAATTACTTCTGAGCTCCTGAAATCTGGCGGACGACCGGTTCTGAAGGAGCTCCAGAGAATTTTTAACAACGTCATCTTTTCCGGAAGAACTCCAAAATGTTGGGGCAGAGGTGTGGCTGTTCTTTTCTTTAAGAAGGGAGATAAAACCCTCTTAAAGAACTACAGGCCTATAACACTTCTGAGCCACATCTATAAGCTGTTCTCGAGGGTCATCTCCAATAGAATCTCAGCCAGGCTAGATAGCTTTCAGCCTCCAGAACAGGCCGGGTTTCGACGGGGTTTTAGTACCATAGACCACATACACACGCTGAGGCAAGTTATACAGAAAACTGAAGAGTATAACCAGCCACTCTGCCTCGCGTTTGTGGACTATGAGAAAGCTTTTGACTCAGTCGAGACCTGGGCGGTCATGGAATCCTTGCAGCGATCTCAGGTCGACTGGCGATATGTGAGTGTGTTGAGACATATCTATGATTCCGCCATGATGACCGTTCAACTCCAAAGCCACGGCACGAAACCTATCCAGTTGCAGAGAGGTGTCAGACAGGGGGATGTTATGTCCCCGAAACTGTTCTCAAGTGCACTGGAAGATGTTTTCAAAACGTTGGATTGGGTTGAACGAGGAATAAATATCAATGGGGAATTCATCTCGCACCTCCGCTTTGCTGACGATATCGTCCTGATGGCAGAGTCGCTGCAGGATCTGGAGGAAATGCTGTCCGAACTAGATGCTGCTTCTAGACGCATCGGACTCGGGATGAATTTAGAAAAAACCAAGATCATGATTAATGATTTGGTAGTCCCGAGACCGGTTGCCCTAGGGGGGCACTCCCGTAGAAGTTGTTTCCCAATACACATACTTAGGCCAAATCATACAGCTTGGCAGAAACAACTTTGAAAGGGAGGCGGACAGAAGGATACAGCTGGGATGGGCAGCATTTGGAAGGCTAAGGCATGTCCTTACGTCGTCTTTACCCCAATGCCTGAAAACGAAGGTTTTCAACCAGTGTGTGCTCCCCGTTATGACGTACGGATCTGAGACGTGGACACTCACTGCGGGACTAGCTCACAAATTCAAGGTCGCTCAGCGTGCTATGGAACGGAAGATGCTCGGGGTTTCTCTGGTAGATCGCATCAGAAATGAGGTGATACGCCAGAGAACTAAAGTGACCGACATTATGAAAAGAATTAGCACGCTGAAGTGGAGTTGGGCTGGTCACGTATGCAGAAGGACTGATGGTCGCTGGAGCAAAAAGGTCCAAGAGTGGAGACCGCGTCTCAGTAAACGTAGTGTGGGGCGCCCCCCGGCAAGGTGGGAAGACGACCTGCGTAGGTTGGCCGGCATCGAATGGATGCGAACGGCCACTGACAGGGAGAAGTGGCGTCATTTGGGGGAGGCCTATGTCCAACAGTGGATTGATACAGGCTGATGATGATGATGATGATGAGTCCACCCATATATGAAATAAATCTTCTTATAACTTGTATACGTATGATTATGTGATGAATCTTTGATTTGTTTATATGATTGGGAATGTACGTAAATACAAATCGAATGCAAGAATCCATTCTCAAAACATCAGTTGTTTTGGAATATTTTCAACAGCATTGTGACTACTTACCTTGTTATGTACATACATACGTCACGCCCTGTTTCCTTTTTGAAGAGTAGGTAGACAGCGATCAAGGTTCCCCATTTACCCAAGTATATGTTTAACTACTTCGCAACGTACTTATGGAGTGTTTAGACTATCGTTTCTTAGTTATAAGCTATTACTGGATCCCTTACTAATGTTCCTACAGTTCTTATATACATATTATATAAGCTGCTTATAATATGATTTAATTTAAGAAAATAAAGCTCTTTAAACTCCTCTATTTTTATGGATTATGGGCGTAAATAGGTTTCAATGGTCATATGTTATCAGTGGTTTGTTACTTAATAATAATAAAGCGTTTATTTAGCCACAAAAACAAACACGCTACAAAAAGTTAACAAATCAAACTTACAAACTAAGTAGAGGCTATAGCTTGTGCATGTTGTTGTCACAGCAAAAAAGCATATTTTTGACACTATTTAAAGAACTTTTGAATAATATATCTATGAAATAAGTAGAACAAGTTATATTTTCTCATTGTTACATATAAACACAACTATTACTTAAATTTCAAATATTTTTCCCAAAACTTACATTCAATACTCAAACCTTATGAATAAACAATTCCTTTACCATAACTAAAAGCAGCTTTCCCCTCAGAAACTCCGTATATAGGTCATCAGTCCTTCACCCCCGGGAACGTTAATATGGGCAAAGCACGAAGGCTTTGAACAAAGAAAGGGAATGAGGCTTTCCAATCAATACTAGGACTCAACGTATAATGGGCCCTGAATGATTTAATGTAGCATTAAAATGGGACTAGAGTGAAATAACTTGAGCGATACAGGGGCCTTAGTGTACTAATGCTTTTTGCGATATAACAGTTCAATATCAGATCAGTATTAGTTCACATACATAGACTACCACGAAAGCGTTAATAAAGTCAAAAGTCAAAGTCAAATGTTTTTATTCAACATAAGTACAAGTACAGTACATTCATTGATAATCAAAACATTTGCCTGACACTGGTCGTCTCCTAGCATTGAAATTCTACCGTTGTTATCACCGGGAAAGGTATGTAGATAGTATACTGATCAAAATAATATGAGATAAACTCCGTATCAAAATATTGATAGCATGGAATGGGTCCCAAGTCCACTAATGCTTTTTGCGAATATAACAGTTCAATATCAGATCAGTAATAGTGTGAAGTTGGTAGTGGCTTAGCAAAAGTGACAAATCACGCCATTTTGTAAGCGAAATTTGACACTAGCCCATTTTAATGAAAACATTTGACACTAGTTATGCCCTACCAACTTCAGGCTTTTACTGATCTAATATTGAACTGCGTTTGTGCTAAAACGCATTAATTAAGGCTCCAGATC